>JAQPPZ010015095.1:0-19229 GCA_028583015.1 Wollemia nobilis
TAGCGAAAGCACGAGGATACGAAAACAAAACGGAAATGCCAAGTGCGATGTATGCAAAAGCAAAACGTAACGCTAAGTCCTACGAACTGAAATGCATGAAAGGAGAGAAACATAAACGAATTGAAACAAGATAGAAAGCAAATGTCGAGTACAACCCTTTTTATTAATTTTCTTTAAAATCGGGTTACAATACGTCTCCTCCCTTTTCGGGGGCTAGGAGCGTTAAGTAGGGCTCTATTACACCACGGATTGGTACGCTTTCTTCCGCGTGCCCACATGTAAAGTGGGTGGGCCAAATGTCATCGCCGCTTGCATGAACGCATCTTTGATTCCTTGCTGCTCCTCCGGTGTCGAGATCCTACGTTCAGAGAAACAGAAAAGGATTAGTAGCACCTACGGATGAAGTAAAACATGCGATCCCCAAAGCCTACGATTAGTGCATGCATAAAATAAATAAAATGATAACTAAAACATATCAGAATGAGCTGAAAACTTGATAGAGGCATGAGAACATTACCAGGAAGGCACTGCAAAAGGAACAGTCAAGAAATTCACCATGGATTTCTAATCGCTCCGGGGTGGGACGATTAGACCTACAACAAAATGTCAGAAAGCACCCTCCTAAATGTCCCATCCGGGAGGCTCCAAATCACCTGCAAAGTTGGGGGTTAGGTAAAACGGGGTATTTTGGAAAGACCCAGAAGGTCAGATTTTGCCAATTCGGCCTCTATCACCCAGAATCTGATGATGCTCCCTGCATGTTAGTGAAAGCGAGAAATAACAAAAGCATGATCAAAACTGCTCAGAATAACATGAAATTTGAATGAAAGCCTATCTGAACAACCTAGAAACAAATGCAAGAAAAATAGAAATGAAATCTGCTATAGATTTCTAATCACTCCGGGGTGGGGCGATTAGGACTGCAGCAGTGCAGGGGGCGCCCGGGGGCAGGACGCCCACCGTTTGGGGCCCGGTTTCGGCACCAATCCACTTGGGATGGGTCCAAAACCTCTTGTGGGGTATTGTCGAAAAATTTGGGTGGGATACTATGGCCAAATGTCAGGTTTTGGGTCCGGATTGTGCTTCCAATAATCACCCAATAACCTCCCTTCCAAAAGAGAGATCAAGGATGTGAAAGGCACAAGCAAAAGGGTGAGGACGTAAATCGGCAGCACTCCATTGCTCCAAATGCTCCTGACCTATTCTCCTTTTGGGGTGAGAAGACTCACCATTTTATAGACTTGAGGGTCTCTGTGAATGAGCATGCAGAGGCGCCACTTGGCGATCATGCCTTCTCAGGGGAGAGAAGATTCCTCCCTGATTAAGGACTCCATGACTACCTCTTTGAGCTCAAAAATGCTCACTCGCACTCCCATGCAATGAAGGAGGAGTTAAGTGGTGGATCTGAGCTGCCATTTGTCAAGGTTTGACCTTTTTCCCATCAAACCTGCTATTCGCCCCACCCAGGGGCGAATGCTGCTAATCGTCCCTGGGTGGAACGAATACCAGTTTGTAATCGTCCCTGGGTGGAACGAATAAGGAGCAGAGTGCCTGAAAGGTGCCAAATTGACCTCTGACCTTCCAAAACTACTGTGAGAGTGGTTAGGACCACTGTTTAACCTCTAGGGGCTGCCCTGGGGGCTGTGTATGCCAGTGCGATCAGTGTTTGTAGCCACATAATCGGATTGGTGTTGTTTTGGTGTCTACAGATGCCCCTTTTTGGGATGCGTTGTGCGTGGCGCAGTGCTGAGCAAAAATAGATAACCAAAGCACTAATGATTAGGGTTTCTCAGTAACCTAACCAAATTTTGATGCCCCAAGTATGGAAAGGGCATGCATTCTTGAATCCTTGCTTCTGACGAGCTAAGGAACTTAATTCAAGTGTTAACCTTTTTTGGTGAGGTGTTACTTGATCTTGGACATTGATCAGTCATGAATAGGCAAAGGGCGCAACCTTTTGTCTGTGGGAACCTTGAGTTCATGATTCACAAATGCCAAGTGTTTGATCAGCTTGTGATTATTGCTTGTTTGCTGCCCCAAGCAGGGGCGTGATTGTCTTTGTCAATGATTCTTTGAATGCATGCCATTTCCTTGATTGGGTGTGTATTTGTTGATTGATGACTAAGTGTGACTACCCCCTCAAGCGACGAATCGATGAGGGAATGACCTACATGAGAAAAGCGATGAGTCGCTTGACCCAAGATGACTTGTGTAAGGGTGCCTTCAGTTGTTTTGCTTTGAATGCTTATGCAGTTTCCCAACATTTAGACCTATTTTTGGTGGGTGTTAACCCTTTTTGGGACGCCATTTGGGGATGAAATTGTCAAAAATCCATCCTCCCGTGGAGCGGTCCGGCTATGGTAGCCTTCTTAGGGAGTAGGATAGTGACAATTTGTGACCCCAACATCTTTTGATCCAAAGCAAAGCCTTTGTTCCAATGTTATTGCTATTTTTGGGTTTTTTGGACCCCTTTTTGTGATCCATTTGGGGATGAAATTCTCACAAATCCATCCTCCTGGACGGTCCACTATGATAGCCTTCTTAGGAGTAGGATAGTGAGTATTTGTGACCCCAACATTTATTTTGAATGCCAAGAATGTCAAGTGCAAAAGCACTCTTATTTGGCAATTTTATTGCTATTTTTTGTGCATTTTGGTGCAGTTTTTTTTTTTTTATTTTCTTGCTCTGTAATCATCCCAGGGTGGGACGAATACCAGTTTGTAATCATCCCAGGGTGGGACGAGTGCTAACTAGAGTGCTCATCCTAGGGTGGAATGATTACAGGCCTAAAAGCCTATTTAAGGGCCAAAACTAGGGTTTGGGCTCATTTGCAACTTGTTTTTCTGGCGATTTGGAGCTGTGAGGAGGAGGAGGTCGAGTTCGCGTAGCGGAGCGCTACCAAATTTTTTGGACACCATGAGTTCACGAACCGGATCATCAAGTGGTGGAGCCGAAGCGAGACCGGTGAGTGCTCCTTCTCGTTTATTTTGCTTGTTTTATTTTACAGTTTAAAACCGTAATATTTTTCTTTCTTTTGTATTTTGTTTTTCAATTTAAACTAATAAAAACCCTAGTTCAAATTTATTTTTTGTGAATTTTTTTTTTTAATAAAACCTAGTAAAAAAAATGTTTTTATTGTTTTTTTTTTCTTTAACTAGATAAACCCTAGTCTAAAATCTATTGTTATTTGTTTTTTCTTAAAATAAAACCCTAGTTTAAATTTTTAAGTTTATTTTATTTTTTTTTTTTAACCCTATTTTTTTTTTTTACTAGTTTGAAAACCCTAGTTTAACTTATTTGTTTTATTTTTTTTTTTTTTAATTTAAAAACCCTAGTTAATGCTTTAATTTTGTTTTTTTTTTATTTAGACTAGATAAAACCCTAGGTTAACTAGTTTAATTTTTTTTTATTTTTTTTTTTTTATTATTTTTTTTTTGTTTTTTTTTACCAAGGATAAAACCCTAGTTAACCTTTATTTTTATTTTTTTTTGTTTTTTTTTTGTTATTTATCATTAACAAAAGTTAAAACCTAGTATTTTTATTTTTTTTTTTTAAAAAACCTTAGGTCTACAAATTTTTTGAATTTTTTTGTTTTTTTTTATTTATCAGTTTGATACTAAAGTTAAAAACCCTAGGTACTGACAAATTGTTTTTGAATTTTTTTGTTTTTTTTTATTTATCAGTTTGATACTTAAAGTTAAAAACCCTAGGTACTGACAAACTTTGTTTTGAATTTTTTGTTTTTTTTTATTTATTCTTGAAACTAAAGTTAAAAACCCTAGGTACTGACAAATATGTTTTGAATTTATTTATTTTGTTTTTGTAATATTATTTTTTAATTGTTGTACATTTATTAATTTTTGTTTTTAGACATTGTTATGTTTTTTTAGTGTTATATTTTTTTATTTTTCATGTTTTTAATGTTTCTTGTTTTGTTTTTGTTTTTTAGGTGGTGAAGAGCCGATACCGTGTGCCGACGGTGTTCTCTGAAGCTGAGAGGCCTTGACTGTGGTGGACTAGGAGTGGCTTGATGCCCTTGGGCTCAAGCATGTGACTCGACTAGAGCCTATGGTGGGGGATCGGGCATATCTGACTGCCCTGATCAACTTATGGGATCCCCGCACTAATACCTTCCATCTCCCAATAGGGGAGATGACAGTGACTCTCGAGGATGTCTATCGGATTCTATGGATTTCGATAGACGGGCTTCCTATCAGGACTACGCCACGTGATCAACGGACAATAGTGCTGACATGATGCTTCGGGCATGGGATGGAGGTGGGTGTGGATAGCCCGATGGAGAGGGTAGAGGGTGATTGCCAGATTGGTGGTATTTTGGTATGGTGGTGGTTAGAGAGGGGCATGTTGGGGGTGAGGCATGCATTACTGATGAGCCTCATCTCCAACATGCTACTGCCCGACTCCTCAGGTGTGAGGTTCCCATGGAACCTACTGGAGGTGGTCTTCAGATTGGTGGAGTGTCCGACTTGGAGGCCCTTGATTATGAGATGGGGTCAGACACTGCTGGCATAACTCTATGATGAGTTGTACGAGGTCCACTATCGAAGGTGGAAGGGTATTGGTTGTAGTTACCTATTGTAGTGTTGGGCTTGGCAGCACATAGCTATGGAGAGGCCATTAGGTTTGTCATGGATGACTCGGGTAGAGATGGTTGATAGAGAGATAGGGTATGCGGCTCTATGGTGGTGGTCTGAGGAGTAGGGGCAGAGTCGATGGTGGGTAGGTGTCGTAGGGCACTATGCTGATGCCTTCGCTTGGCTTGCTCTAGGGGAGGTGTTCTAGCGCCCATACCGGGACTGTCTAGCCTGGCTTGAGGCTGGAGAGTGGCTTCGATGGGTGCATAGGGGGAGATGGTTGATCGGGTGGCATGGGACCGAGCAGGAGTACTTCCCATATGTCCGAGTGATGTGATAGTTTGGGGTGCACCAGGGGTTGCCTGGTGAGCCCTTGATCTATCGACGTCGGGGCGATGAGAGGACTCTGGCTTGGTCGATCATCGAGCCGCTAGGTGAGGAGTCGGATCCTATGATTGATGTCCCTGATATGGACAACGTCGAGGTGACCATTGAGTATGACCAGTGGTGGACGTTGTGATGGTGGCGAGGTGAGGGGCCTCTAGGAGGTCTTGACGTAGCAATAGTAGGTGGGGAGGATGCAGAGGCATCAGGGGAGGGTTGGGGGGCTCCACTGGAGGATGAGGACATGGTGGAGGTTGATGATTTTGTGGGGGATGATTTTGGGGTTCTGGAGCAGCCGAAGATGCAGGACGTCCCGGAGTAGTGGGAGCCGAGTAGCCTACCGTTTCGGAGATGTCGATGCCTCAGGTGGTCCCGAGGGTATGGAGGTAGGGTTTCATGCTGAGATAGCATGATTGGAGGGTCTACTTCAAAGATAGGATGAGGAGCTTGGGGATGCTCTGTAGGAGAGGGATCTCCTACGGACTCAATTGGTAGAGCGAGAGAATGCATTGGCTACGTACCATCGGTGGGATGGGGACACAGATGCTGCACGGGAGAGGGATCTCCTATGAACTCAGTTGGCATAGCATGATGATGCATTGGTGATGTACCATCGATGGGAGATGGACTTGGTTCGACATCGGATGGAGTTGGAGGTAGAGATTATCCGCCTCGATGGGCGGATACTTGAGCTCCCTGGAGGTGGATCATCGCGTCGGATGAGAGGGAGTGATACTGAGCAGTCAACATCCTCTCATCATAGGTGGCTGGATGAGGGGGGCGCTAGTGGGCATGATGCGGGGGCTAGCAACAGCCACCCTGAGAGGTCCCATAGGACCCACACCATGGGGGTAGTTCCCGTCGCACCGATCCTACGTGATCATGGTGGCCGATGCCCTAGGCTTGGGGGTTTTTGAATTTTTTTTTTTTGTGAGGTCAGAGGACCGATTTATTGTAGCCTACGGGCATTTTGATGATATATATATACATGACTTTCTTTTATTTATACACTTGTCATGAGTTATTGTTATTTTTGCGCATATTGATTTATGTTGATGTATGCATTGTTTTATTTTTGTTTATTATGAATGCAAATGTGTCTAATATATATGAGTATGCATATGGAATGGATGAAATGATTTGTTGATAACTTGGTGATGGCACCATAGACTGTGCAAGACTTACTGGCTTTTTGTACTTATGTGATTGTTTTATGACGATGACTTTGCATGATGATATATTTTGTTTTGGTATTTTTTATATTTTTTGATGGTGATGTAAGTAATGAAATGTACCAGTTGTGTTAAAATGTAGTTAAGGTTTTTTGAGATTCAGATGTTTTAACTAACTAGCCAAGACTATACATTTATCTCACAAGACTTTTGAACAAGGTATAAATCAGACTTGAGTTTGACCAAGTTATTTCACATCCCTGTGTGTGCAATTGAGTTCGTTTATGTGGTATTTGTCAGGATACCGCCAGTGCCAGATAGGCTGTCAACCAAACCTATACTGAGGATCACCTAATTAGCTCCACTAACTCCTTTGTTGTATTTAGTAAGATTAATCCATGGGGCAATCTAAGATACCATAAGCTAGCTCATCCACATGCAAACATTGGTCTGTCACACAAGTTAATGTGATAGATATATCGTCATGCATTTAGGATACCACCATTGTCGATAGGCTATCCACCAAACCCGTAATGAGGTTCACCTACATGATTTTTCGAATGCTGAGAATTCCAAGGATTCAAGTTCGACTCCCTTCTTTTCCTCAACTTGTATTGGGATACTTGCTCGTATCATAGTGATAAAAATTACTGTTTATTGTTCTTTTTTTTTTTGTTTTTCTTTTTGAACAAGGGATTTGAATATTGGTGATAATCACTTTATTTGATTTTGCATTTTGTTGCATTTTTTTTGGATTTTGAGTTGTTATTTAAATTGATCTTTTATGCTTGGGTTATTTTTGTGAGAAGTTTGGGATTCATGGGGAATTGGATAGGGAAGATGCTTGTCCTTTTGTCAATTCTCAGCATTCTTGGAACCATTCGCATAGGGGGATGAGCAAGATAACCTTTTCACTTATGGTACCCTAGATTGCTTTGTAGGTTTCATCTTTCGTTCACACAACTTGGGAATTATTTTATGTGTTTTAACTTGTGTAGGGATGTTACGTAACGAGGTGTGATCCAAGTAAAACTCTACCTTTGTAAAATTTATCTGAATTTGTACAGTTTTTGGCTAGAAATCTAAATACAACTGAATGACAAAAACTCTAGATACATTAGAAGACAACTGACTATGATAAAAATGTGGATGGTGTTATTTGGATGGATGTATTTACAAAATGGATAAAATATGGAAAATGATGGAATTACCGATAATTACAGTCTATGGTGCTTGTGACATGTATGATCAAAAAATATGCAAATGTATGTATGGGATGCCTAATGCAATTTATTATTTTTTTTTCTATTGATTGATTTTTATTTTGAGTATGCATGAAATTGAGATGCAAAGTTTTTTTGTTATTTTTGATGATTTTATTGTTTTGTTTGTTTTTGAATATTTGTTTTTGACCAAGTGATTGTGGGAATCCTTGGAGCTTTTGGTTTGACCAAAGGGTTTATGGATACCTTTGGGGCATTTTAGGTTGACCAAGCGATTGTGGGAATCCTTGGAGCTTTTTGGTTTGACCAAAGGGTTTATGGATACCTTTGGGGATTTGGGTTGACCAAGCGATTGTGAATCCTTGGAGCATTTTAGGTTGACCAAGCGATTATGGGAATCCTTGGAGCTTTTGGTTTGACCAAAGGGTTTATGGATACCTTTGGGGCATTTTAGGTTGACCAAGCGATAATGGGAATCCTTGGAGCTTTTGGTTTGACCAAAGGGTTATGGACACCTTTGGGGCATTTGGGTTGACCAAGCGATTGTGGAATCCTTGGAGCTTTTGGTTTACCAAATTTTGTATTTTTTGGAGTTTGGGCTATGGCTCTCTAAATATGGAATGGCCTCAAATGACTGATGTTCAAGGGTTCTAGTTCCTTGATTCCTTCAAGAGAGGCTAGCCGGTATGTTCCAGGTCCTATTTTACTATCAATCACATAGGGACCTAACCAATTTGCCATGAACTTGTCCCTTAGATGGGGTGGCAAGTTAGAATTTTGTTGGTTCTCTTTTAAGACCAAGTCACCAACCTGAAAGTCCCTCAGGTGAACTTTCATGTTGTATGCTTTCTTAAGTCGCTCTTGATAGATACGTAAATGCTCGAGAGCATTGATGCGTCGTTCATCGAGCAACGTAAGTTGGTCTAACCGGGCCTACCATGTAGTGTCATCATCGATGAACTCTTGCATTGATATGCGTAGGGAAGGTATTTCCAACTCGAGAGGCATGACTACCTCGGAGCCATACACGAGCAAAAATGGAGTTGCCCCAGTGGGCATCCGAATGCTAGTGCGATAAGCCCAAAGAGCAAGTGGGATCTGAATGTGCCAATCCTTATGACTATCTATGACCATATTTTTGAGGATGGCGACTAGCATTTTGTTTGATGCCTCTGCTTGCCCATTTGCCTACGGATAATAGGGTGTCGAAAAACTATGCTGAATTTTGTACTTTGTGGTCAAAGCACGCACGTCTTTGTTCTTGAATGACGTCCCATTATCCGAGATTATCTTGGATGGAATACCAAAATGACATATGATGTTATGTAAAATGAACTCCGAAATGCGGGTTCCAGTCATAGAGGTAAGCGGAATTGCTTCCACCCACTTGGTGAAGTACTCTATGGCCATTATGATGAACGTGTGATGACCTGACGATGTAGGGGAGATCTTTTCGATTAGATCTAAGCCCCACTATGAAAATGGCCAAGCCGATTGGATCGGTTGCAAGGCCTGAGAAGGTACGTGTGTCAAATTAGCATGGTGTTGACACTTCATGCACTTCCTTACATAGGCGCAACAATCTCGCTCTAAATATGGCCAGTAATAGCCCATGCGAAGAATGCGCTTTGCGATGGCCATACCGCTGAAGTGGCCACCGCATGTACCATCGTGCGCTTGGGTGATCGCCCAAGTGGACTCCTGCTGGTCCAAGCAACGAAGGAGGATTCCTTCATAGCTCCGATGGTACAAAATGTCTCCTAGCAAGACATGTTTTGCCACTTTCTATTTGAATGATCTTTTCATGGCATGTGACAATCCAAGTGGGAGGTTGCCTAGCTTGAGGTAATCTCGTATGGGTGTATACCAATCCTGCTGATCAGAAACCTCGATAGTATGAACAGCCAATCCCTCTTGAAGTTCATCCCTAGCAAAAGCTGAGCGGGAAAGAACTTGTAAGAATAGCATTGTGTTGCTATTAAGGGGAGTAGGGGAGAACAAGGACCCCTAGTTGGCATGATTCAGACAATCATGGATTCGAGAGAACTTATCCGGAGATGGTTCAATCTGGATCAGGTGGATTCCTGGCGTTAAGTCAGAGCTTGCACGCTCCATCATGGATTGCGATAGTGTTTTGACTTGAATGGTTGTCATATCACCAGAAAGGTCTTGCGGGATTAGTGACCCCAAGGAGGCCATAGTGTCCGCAAAATGATTCGATGATCGAGGGAGTGCCTCGATGTTGTACCATTCAAGATTTGCCAAGAATTTATCCACAAGGGCTTTGTAGGCCTGCAGAACTGGGCATTTACATTGGAATACCCCTTTCACTTGGTTAACGATTAACAATGAATCACCAAAGATATTCAAGCATTTGATGTTCATGGTGATGGTTGTCTGAAGACCTATGAGCAAGGCTTCATATTCGGCATTGTTATTGGTGCACGAGAAATCAAGTTTAAATGATAGAGGCATTGGAGCCCCTTGCGGTGTGAAGAATACGATTCCCATGCCACCCCCTTGCTCACATTTAGAACCATCAAAAAATAGGGTTATGTCGGCCTGTGACTCAGGCTCATCAGAATCTGGCGATTCTGAGACATGGAAGACCCCATCATCGGGTAGCTCTATTGTCAGAGGCTGATCGTCTTCGAGAGGAGCCTCTGCTAGTTGATCGGTGATGACTTGACCTTTGATGGACTTTTGTCCAATGAATTCGATGTCAAACTCCATCAACAACATGATCCATTTCATCGTGCGGCTACTATGATAAGTATGACTCATCATGTATCGCAATGGATTCTCCTTAGACACAACATACGTCGTGTTGCTCAGCATGTAATGGCATAGCTTTTTGGTAGCAAACACCACTGCCAAGCAGAGCTTCTCAACGTATGCATAGTTAAGTTCATAACTGACCAGGGTGCGGCTAAGATAGTAAGTAGCCTATTCTTTGTGTAGTTCATTTTTTTGGGCTAGCATGGCGCCCAGTGCCACCTCAGTAGCTGAGATGTATAAGTAGAATGACACTCCTGGTCTAGGTGGTGCCAATATCGGCGGTGAAGCCAAGTATTGTTTAATGTCATCGAAGGCTGACTGGCACTCGTCATCCCAATGAAATGCTACCCCCTTGTGCAATAATTTATTCATGGGTCGGCACTTGTCAGATAGCTGCGCTATGAAGCGCTTGATTGACGTGACCTTTCCCTGTAGGCTTTTGAGCTGCTTGATGGTAGTTGGGGGAAGCATTTCAAGGATTGCCTTGACTTTGTTTGGGTCCACCTCGATGCCTCGCTTTGAGACTATGAAACCCAAGAGTTTTCTAGATGTGACGCCAAATACGCACTTCTTGGGGTTTAGTCTGACTTTGTGTTCGATGAGGCGATCGAGGATCTTGCTTAAGTCATCGAGATGATCTGGGCGCAAAAGAGATTTGGCCAACAAATCATCCATGTAATCTTCCAAAGTTTTATGCATGTGATCATGGAAGATGTATGTCATGGCACGTTGGTAGGTGGCACCAGCATTTTTAAGGCCAAAGGGCATGACCTTATAACAAAATGTCCCCCAAGGCATTGTGAACGCCATTTTTAGTTGGTCCTCGGGATTGATACGAATCTGATTGTATCCCGAGAAACCATCCATGAGGGAAAGCATTTCATGACCTATTGTGGCATCTACCAATGCATCGATGCTAGGCAAGGGGAAATCATCCTTAGGACTCGCTTTGTTTAGATCTCAAAAATTAGTGCATATGCGAATCCTCCCATCAAGATTTTTGATGGGCACCATGTTGGACAACCATGGTGGGTAATCCATGCAGATGACAAACTGTGCATCCAACAACTTTTGCAATTCATCTTTGACCATTAAGGCCACTGTTGGGTGCATCTTACATAGTTTTTGCTTAACTGGCTTGACTGTCGGATCAAGCGTTAGATTATGCATGACTAGCTATGGATCTAGCCCCGACATGTCTTTGTAGGACCATGCAAAAACCTCCTTCTTCTCTTTGAGAAGGGCAATGTAGTCGGCTTGCTCTTCGGGGGATAGACTTACCCCCAACTTGATTATCTATGGATTCATTGGATCAGAGCCGATGTCTACGTCAGTCGTCTCCTCAACTGACATGTGGGATCCATCCTCCAACTGATGTGGAGTTGGGATCAAGTGGATATCAGTCATTGAATTTAGATCTGCATTAGGAACTTTGGGTCCCTCTTCAGCATGGAAGATATCCTGAGTTGGTTCTAGGGTGAAATGAAGCATCTCACCGAACGACCAATACTCTGATGGGGATGGTGGTGAATTGACGTGATCCTAGTCTATGGCATCTATGTCTAGATACAATGACCATGTTGGATCGGCTGGATTGTGGATGGGGGTGGTTAAGTCAATGGAGATCATGTTGATGAAATGATTTTGGTCTCCATTACCATGGGTGTGGTGACTCGGACTTCCTTGGTGATCTCTGTGCTCTGGATCTGGCTCTGGAGGTATTGGCATGAATGGATCGGCCCTATGTGCGGATAGGAGGATAGGGTCTACCCTCGACACTGATATCGCTATAGGGTCTCTGGGCGGAAGGTGCTCTCTGTATGCCCAAAGTGGTGGATGCAGCACTTGGTCCAACTGTGTTGGGTTTAGGTGCCACCTATGCCTTGGCCCCATGTTTAGTTGTTCAAACATGTCATCAATATCCATGGGGTATTGTTGCTATCGCATATGATTGAGATAGGCCATCTCAGTTTCATCTTCATAATCACTATCGGAGATCCAAAGGCCTTCATTGGTTCCAACAACTATTTGTGACATGTGAGGCTCATCCTGCTCGAGCAAATTGATATGGTCCCATCGGGGTTGTTCCGCTCTCTATGGGGGGACCTAATTTTCTTGAGGTGGCACTTGCTCGATTGGAGCATCCAAAGGGAACATTGCCAAGAGGCTTTCTTGATAGTCATCCATGGGGGTCACTTGTGAGTGATTGCTATCCGATTCGAAAGGGTCCCATGGTGCTACCTCATATTCTGACTCGTCTTCTGAAGATCCTTCCTGACCTTGTCTATATCCCCCTTGTAGGTGAGTTCTCGAACTTTCTCCTTTCTCGGTTAAAGGGAAGGGGTTGTTGAGGTCAACAAGGTTGGTTGTCAACAATGGGAGGTAATCCCCCAATGTGTATGTTGTGTTAGGATTGGCATATGGATCTAATGCCAACCCATCCTTGTTGCCTATCCCTAGGCCTTGCATGTTCTCTACCAAGATGTCCAAGGGTAGGGGGTGGTTGAACCCTACTCCTGATTTGTCGTATGGCATCTGATATCTTGGTTGGCAAAGAATGTGCACTCCTTGCTCATATCTGCCCAACCCATATCCATGCCAATTGCATTGGCCAAGATATCTTAAAGTGAAGTCTGGGTTGGAAAAATAGTTGACGTCCTCAGTGAAAGGCTCTTCATCTTCTTCTTCTTGCATGTAAGGTTCAATGCCATTATCAAGGCCCCCATATACAAAGTTTGTCTGGTTTGGTGGGTAGCCTAGAGGAACAATAGTGCCTATGGGGAGGCGAGGTCTCCCCATGTCCTGCATGGACTCAAGTGTGGGTGTTGCTACAATGTTCCACACCAGATACTCCCCCAGGCCCGTATTGGCCATCTCAACGGTGATTGTTGGTGGTTGAGGGGGAGGGAATGGGAGTTCTTCCTGAGTCCACTCCATGTTAGGTGAACTAGGCATCTCGACTTCCATTCGGCTAGGCATCTCTTCGATAGAGATGGTTGAGACTGATGGCGGTGCCTCTTCCAGGGGTTTCTTCCCATTGTCCTTCGATGTGGCCACCGTAGGTGGCATCATTGGTGAAGGACCAGATGATGAAGATGGACCCGACTAGGGATTTGATGGACTTAACAATGGGGATGTATGCGGAATCAGACCCTGTTTAGATGGATTCAACTAAAAATCCAAATGTGTTGATGGAAGGGTCGATTGCGGCATCAGCTGCACCGCATTGCAATACTTGAAGGGTTCTAAGTCCACTGGGACTACATGCACCTGCCCTTCGAATGTATACTTTAAGCATTGGTGGGCTATTGAAGGGACACACTTCATGTCCCTGATCCATGGCCGGCCCAACAAAATGTTATAAGCCATCTCACCCTCCAAGATGTGGCACAATGTAGGAATAGTCTTTTGTCCCACTTGGATGGGTAGGACAATTGTGCCAACTATCGAGCATATCGCATCATTGAATGCTCGTAGAGTGTAGGTGGAGGCCACGATGTGAGATGCTGGCAACTTCAGATGTTTCAATGCCACTGTTGTAATGATATTACTGGATGAGCCAGTGTCCACCAACACCCTCTTATACGGAATCCCGTTGACCCATGCAATGACGTGCAGGGGTGGATCCGCCATGTCACCAGTCACTGATTTCAATTCATCCTCTCTAAAGGTGATGACTGGCTCGGTGCATCGCTTGACATGCCCCACGAAGTTGTTGAAAGAGTTTGCTTCATGGGGCTGCAACTCGATGGCTTTAAGTATCTCCATTAGAGCCTCCCGATGGGGCGATGATTGTTGTATGAGCTCATAAATGGAGAGCCTAGCCGACGTGGTCCTCAAACTCTGGGTGAGTTTGGTCCGAATTGTGGCCACTGGTCTAGGTGGAGGAGGTTGCGTAGGGTGTTATTGTGGTTGTGACATTGTTGGCACCTCTCTTGTAGCCACCGTGGGGGCAGCTGTGCTTGGGTACCTTTTGTTTCGAGTCACTATACTGATCATCCCTACATACCCCTGCATGGGGCAGTTCTATGTTACCTCATTGACTTGTAGGGTCTTTGCCTATGCATCATGGGTAGGCAGGGGGTCCTTGAAGACCTCCATCTATTGGTTGCTTGGTGCCACGGGGTTATCCACCACCAACGTCTTGTTGTCTATTAGGTCTTGCACCAAGCCTTTAAACTTCCAACATGCATTAAGATCATGTCCCTTCTATCGATGAAACCTACAGTACAAGTCTTCCCTATAGCCCTTAGGTTTTGGAGCATTGGGGTCTATGGGTCGACTCTCTGGTAGGTTTATCAAGTTTGCCACTGACAAGTGATCAAACAGGGAGTCTTTAGACTCGGTGTAAGGTGTGAATTGTCGCCTAGGGTGACGCTGCTGATTTTGCTCTTGTCGATGGTTTTCTCTTTCATAACTATCAAGAGGGACCACCTGATAGTTAGCCTTTGGGGGCTGCGTTGCTTGTATAGGCTTAGGTATGTTTATAGCAACCTGATTGACCATAGCGGGTTTTGGTTGCGTGGTCCCTATCTTGGCATTTTTAGACCATTCTTTCTTCTTTGGCTTGGCAATCTCGCCATCCTAAATCTTGATCTCCTCAATGATTCTGGCTTGCGCTAGAGCTTCCTCTAAAGTGGCATATTGCTGCAGCTGCAATAGCATGGAGATCGATCTCAAATAGCTCTTTGAGAACATTTGGGTAAGGTCGGCCATAGGAGGGAGGTAGGGCAGCTTTGAAAGCAATGTCCTCCATCGATTCCCATAGGCCACCATGGTTTCTTCCTCATACTTCCTGAGGCTGGCTAGGTCACTTAGTGATGCCTTCTTCTTGGTGTTGAAGGTGAAGCATTCGAGGAACGCATCCACTAGCTGATCTAAGTTACTGATGTTGTGCTTTGGCAACTGAGTGAACCAATCCGAGGTAGGGCCTACGAACATGGTTATAAATGTTCTTAGCAGCAAAGCATCATTGTCCTGAATGCCAAAGCATTGGCTCAAGAATCTAGTCACGTGCTCTTGGGCATCCTCCTCCCCTCTAAATATTGCCAACTAGGGCAGTTTAAAGTGTTCAGGGTAAGGGGGTGCCGACACTGACGGATGCACAGGGTGACTACGGAGTTGGCATAAAGTGGGCTTTTGGGGCCCAGAAGTCTTGGTCTCCATAGACTCTAAGTGCTCTAGCAGCGCTTTATATGCATCAAAAGATTTAATCTCTTCCTCCTTAGTTTGTTCCCATTGCGGATTGTGGGGAACTTGAGGCCTATAGAGGGGTGGCCGGATAGCACCCCCTCTACCTTGGTAGGGCATTTCAGCCTGCTCTTCTTCTTGCTCATACTCCTCATAGGCTTCTTGAGGAGTTCCTGGGTGAGACCTATAAACATGGGTGGGTCCCCGTGGAGGGTGCCCATCATTGTTCCTGGGAGTGGCCTCCCGCTCAGGTCTAGGAGGTCTCGGAGGCAACACTTGGTAAGGTCATGGAGGCCTATCTTGCACCAAGGGGTTGTGCCTCTCATACAGTTCTACCCTTTGGGTGTGAGGGGTTGGAACCCTCTCAGGCATAGTGTTATGGAGCAGCTCATCTATTTGACGCCGAATGCGCTCTTTGCTAAGGTGATACAGGTGCTCTAACTGTTGTTGGTCTTGCTCAAGCTGCGTGATTTGTGCTTGGTGGGTGGCATGTCTGGAAAATGCCAAGTCAATTTGTTCCATCGTCTTGAGTCTAGGAGGCCTAGATGCCTCTCCTACATATCTATCTTGGTCATGATGATCCGAGATCTCTATAGGTCACTTCCCTCTATCGAGGTTAGTGGCATTCACCCGAGGTTCTGGCCTCAGTAGGTGATCTTGATAGATAGCAGGTGTGGAGGTGCATTGCTCCCACGTTGTGTATTGCTCTTGAGGAATATAATGGTCTTCCTCATGCTCCCTTTCGTATATGTGAAAGGGGCGGGCAGAGTTGGCTCGCCCTGTCTGAAGAGCCTTGTGCTCTGGATTTGGCTTATTATTTCTGACAGTAGTAAGGGGTAGAGGAGGGATGATATAATCATGTGGCCCCTCCTTATGGACCCTATGTTGTTCTAGCACTTCATTGCATGGTGGCCACTCATAACGAGTGTCTAAGGGAGCCTTCCCATCTATGTTGAGTGCCACGTGTAAGGACTCCTCCTGAAAGGGTCTATGTTGCATGGGAGTGCCCCTCGAAGGGGTGCCTCTATAGTCCCATTCTGTAATGGCATGATGTGGACTATCTTGTGGGTCAAGCCGCCAAGGTGGTATGACCAAGTCCTTGGGGCTATAGCGGAGGTGACTTGTGCCCCCTTGTACACTCTCTATAGCTTTTGCCCGTGATTGGGCTTGGCTACGGGTGTACACCATGGTGGTGTCTCTCTAAAATATGTGCATGTTTTATCTTCTTTATGATTTGTTATGCTACACTAAACAAGCAGGAGCCACACAAACAAAGGAGTGATTATCTTGTTTACGAATTAAGTGTGTGCCCTAAATCTGGTTTAGTGTGTTTTGATTTTTTGTTTTGAAAGCTTTTGTAAAGAACGTGTTGTTGTTCATGCAATATGATGGCTCTTATGTCTCCCAAAATGGTCGCCCCTTCAATATACCACTGCCAGGCCATTATACCAAACCTCTCAATATACCCACCCTTACGTGAGGGAAACTATTGGTACGCGAGAGCAGAATGGTACGTGGAACATAGGCGGTACGAAAGGGGGATCACCCTATTTTTGACACCTACCATAGAAGACTTATCCTCATGCACTGGGAATCACCCCAACTACACTTGGTCAGCTTTCATCAGGATTTACGTCTAGCAATAGTAGCGATCGGGGTTATGGATGCAAAAATTCAAGCCAAGGTGGTGATGAAATCCACCGTTGGTCTTGATCAAGGGTTGGGGTTTTACGACCAACTCCTTGTTGTTTAAATTACCACGTGGTGTGTGGGGTTATTTTTACTTATGCAAGGAAATTAAACATGCAGTAAAACCTTCCTAAGCAAGCAAAGAAACTAAAAAATACAGAGACAAAAAATAGAAAATGACAGAAGGTATTCAGAACCCCTACCTCTTCTCTGCCCAAACCGGATGCCTCTGAGTTTCTATTCTGAAAGTGCACAGAGGGCTTATTCATCCTGGGGTGGGATGAATAACAGAACTGTATTCATCATAGGGTGGGACGAATGCCCATTCATCCCTGGGTGACACGAATTCCAGCTCTGTACTCGTCACAGACTGGAACGAACAGCAGTCCAACGCTTGAAATATTGGTACCTGCAAGCAAAAACAAACACTTTTGATCAAAAATTTGATCTCAAAATCAGAGGACAGGGTCCCACCGTGATCACCACTGAAAGCATGAGGATACGGAAACAAAACAGAAATGCCAAGTGCGATGTATGCAAAAGCAAAACGTAACGCTAAGTCCTACGAACTGAAATGCATGAAAGGAGAGAAACATAAACGAATTGAAACAAGATAGAAAGCAAATGTCGAGTACAACCCTTTTTATTAATTTGCTTTAAAATCGGGTTACAATACGTCTCCTCCCTTTTCGGGGGCTAGGAGCGTTAAGTAGGGCTCTATTACACCACGGATTGGTACGCTTTCTTCCGCGTGCCCACATGTAAAGTGGGCGGGCCAAATGTCACCGCCGCTTGCATGAACATGTCTTTGATTCCTTGCTGCTCCTCCGGTGTCGAGATCCTACGTTCAGAGAAATAGAAAAGGATTAGTAGCACCTACGGATGAAGTAAAACATGCGATCCCCAAAGCCTACGATTAGTGCATGCATAAAATAAATAAAATGATAACTAAAACATATCAGAATGAGCTAAAAACTTGATAGAGGCATGAGAACATTACCAAGAAGGCACTGCAAAAGGAACAGTCAAGAAATTCACCATGGATTTCTAATCGCTCCGGGGTGGGACGATTAGACCTACAACAAAATGTCAGAAAGCACCCTCCTAAATGTCCCATTCGGGAGGCTCCAAATCACCTACAAAGTTGGGGGTTAGGTAAAACGGGGTATTTTGGAAAGACCCAGAAGGTCAGATTTTTCCAATTCGGCCTCTATCACCCAAAATATGATGATGCTCCCTGCATGTTAGTGAAAGCGAGAAATAACAAAAGCATGATCAAAACTACTCAGAATAACATGAAATTTGAATGAAAGCCTATCTGAACAACCTAGAAACAAATGCAAGAAAAATAGAAATGAAATCTGCTATAGATTTCTAATCGCTCCAGGGTGGGGCGATTAGGACTCATAGTAGTGCGGGGGCACCCGAGGGCAGGACGCCCATCGTTTGGGGCCCGATTTTGGCACCAATCCACTTGGGATGGGTCCAAAACCTCTTGTGGGGTATTGTCAAAAAATTTGGGTGGGATACTATGGCCAAATGTCAGGTTTTGGGTCCAGATTGTGCTTCCAATAATCACCCAATAACCTCCCTTCCAAAAGAGAGATCAAGGATGTGAAAGGCACAAGCAAAAGGGTGAGGACGTAAATCGGTAGCACTCCATTGCTCCAAATGCTCCTGACCTATTCTCATTTTGGGGTGAGAAGACTCACCATTTTATAGACTTGAGGGTCTCTATGAATGAGCATGCAGAGGCGCCACTTGGTGATCATGCCTTCTTAGGGGAGAGAAGATTCCTCCCTGATTAAGGACTCCATGAATGCCTCTATGACTGCCTCTTTGAGCTCAAAAATGCTCACTCGCACTCCCATGCAATGAAGGAGGAGTTAAGTGGTGGATCTGAGCTGCCATTTGTCAAGGTTTGACCTTTTGCCCATCAAACCTGCTATTCGCCCCACCCAGGGGTGAATGCTGCTAATCGTCCCTGGGTGGAACGAATACCAGTTTGTAATCATCCCTGGGTGGAACGAATAAGGAGCAGAGTGCCTGAAAGGTGCCAAATTGACCTCTGACCTTCCAAAACTACTGTGAGAGTGGTTAGGACCACTGTTTAACCTCTGGGGGCTGCCCTGGGGCTGTGTATGTCAGTGCGATCAGTGTTTGTAGCCACATAATCGGATTGGTGTTGTTTTGGTGTC
>JAQPPZ010015096.1:0-21465 GCA_028583015.1 Wollemia nobilis
CCGTGCGATGAAGTGCTAGAGCGGAATAGTATCCAGGAAGATAGGCCACATGATTATGGCATCCCTCCTTTGCCCCCCATCACTATTAGAACCAATAGACAAAACCCAAAGTGCAAGGCTCTTGAAGTAAGGTGAGCTGACTCTGCCTGCCCCTTTCACACATACAAAAGGGAGCATGAGGAAGACCATTACATTTCTCGAGAGCAACGTACAACGTGGGAGCCATGCGCCTCTGCACCTTCTATGTACCATGATCACCCATTAAGGCCAGAGCCTTGGGTAAATGCCACCAACCTCGATAGAGGGAAGTAACCTATTGAGATCTCAGATCATCGTGATCGGGTTAAGTGCATAGGAGAGGCATCCAGGCCTCCTAGGCTCAAGATGGTGGAAAAAATTGACCTAGCAGTCGCCAAACATGTCGCCCACCAAGTGCAGATCACATGGCTTGAGCAAGACCAGTAGTAGCTAGAGCATCTATATCACCTTAGCAAAGAGTGCATTCGGCACCAAA
Source organism: Wollemia nobilis (assembly GCA_028583015.1). Classification (NCBI taxonomy): domain Eukaryota; kingdom Viridiplantae; phylum Streptophyta; class Pinopsida; order Araucariales; family Araucariaceae; genus Wollemia; species Wollemia nobilis. The sequence continues at coordinate 515 of JAQPPZ010015096.1, forward strand.
CAGATGAGCTGCTCCATAACCTAGTTCCTAAGAGGGTTCCAACCCCTCGCACCCAAAGAGCAAAATTGTATGAGAGGCATAATACCTTGGTGCGAGATAGGTCTTCGTGACCTTACCAAGTGCTACCTCCGAGACCTCCTAGACCTGATCAGGAGGCCACTCCTCAAAACAATGATGGGTACCCTCCGTGGGGACCCACCCAGGGTCATAGGTCTCATCCAGAGACTCCTCAAGAAGCTTACGAGGAATATGAACAAGAAGAAGATCGGGCTAAAATGCCCTACCAAGGCGAAAGGGTTGCCATCCAACCACCCCTCTATAGGCCTCAAGTCTCCCACAACCCACAATGGGAGCAAACTAAAGAAGAAGAGATTAAATCTTTAGATGCATATAAAGTGTTGCTAGAGCATTTGGAGTTTGTGGAGACCAAAACTTCTAGGCCCCAAAAGCCCACTTTACGTCAACTCCGCAATCATCCTATGCATCCTTCCATGCCAGAACCCCCTTACCCTGAACACTTTAAGTTGCCTTAGTTGGCAACATTTAGAGGTGAGGAGGATGTTGTTGGCAATTTTGGGTACCTTGGGTACATTGCCTTTGCTCAAGTGTAGATGTTGTCATTGATGTCAAGAAGTTCTTGAAGCAATTTGATTTGATGTCAAGGAATTTGTTTTGTTGAAGGTTATTCAGAGCATGATCAGTGAGTTTCCGGGAAGTTCTTAGTAGCCCATTTGCAAAAGATCAAGAAAAAGACAAGTAAGAAAAAGTATGCAGCCGGTTGGAAAAACTGTCGCGATTTCGCGACATGTTTGAGGAGAGAGAAAGTGCTGGCAAACTGTCATGATTTCGCGACATGTTTGAGGAGAGAGAAAGTGCTGGCAAAACTGTCGTGATTTCGTGACATGTTTGAGAGAGAAAGTTTGAAAAACCGATTTCATGACATGTTGGAGAGAAGGAGAGCAAGATGGAAAGTGTCACGATTTCGTGACATGTCGCATTTTCGTGACTCGAAAAGTGCAGGAAGGCAGAGAAGGAAAAGTGTCACGATTTCGTGACACATTGCCAGGAAAGTTGTACGGACGAAAAGGTGTCACGATTTCGTGACATAATGCAGAAAAGAGAGTCCGCAGTGTGAACTATCATGATTTCGTGACAAGTTAGAAGAGAGAGAAAGTTACATGAAAAATGTCACGATTTCGTGACATGCTGCAGAGGTCGAGGTGAGGACTGTCACGATTTCGTGACATGCTAAAAAGCTCGAAGAGAGAACTGTCATGATTTTGCGACACGCAGCAAAGGGGAAGAGTCTGAAATGAGAAGCGTCACGATTTCACGACAGGCTACAAAGAAGTTGTACGGATGCAGAAAGTGTCACGATTTCGCGACAGGTTGAAGAGAAAGCTTGCGAATGCAGAAAGTGTCACGATTTCATGACAGGTTGAGATGGCAGCATTCAGTTGGAGAAAGTGTCATGATTTCATGATAGAAATAGTTAGCAAGTCTTCAACAGAAGAAGCGTCATGATTTCATGATGAATTCAAGAAGGAAGAGCTCGAAGGCGAAAGTGTCACGATTTCGTGACATGTTCCATTTTTGCTAGTGCAAGCGAGAGAAGAAGGCCATGAAGTCAAAAGGGTCATGATTTCATGTCAGAGTTGAATATGACATCAAAAAAAGCAGATGTGTCATGATTTCATGACAAAAGTAGAGAAGAAGGCAATGAAGACTAAAGTGTCATGATTTCATGACAGGAGTGAAGATGACATCAGCAAAAGTTAGAAGTGTCACGATTTCATGACAAGGACGTTGTCAAGGCAGACAAAAGCAAAAGTGTCACGATATCGTGACAATAGCCAAATGAAAGTGTACGGCTACAAAAATGTCATGATATCGTGACATGTTGTAGTTTCACGATAGAAGCTACAGGAGAGTTGCAGAGGCGGTTGAAGCCGACAGAGTTAAATTTGAGCCGACGATGTTTAGGGTTGTGCAGCCGATGGAGTATAGGGTTACAGCCGACTAAGATTGAGTGTTTTGATCTTGAAATTTATGTTATAAAAGGAGGGTTGTTTCGAGTTTGAAAATTTCATGTCGAATCGATCGAAGTGTGCGTTCGAAGTGTGATATTCATAGATAGAGTGCGGGGAGAAGTTCGATCATCGAGAAGCAGAGTGTGCGAAGACTATGCTACTATGATTGCATAGAGGTGCATAAGTTGATGTTCGATCGAGTGCTATTGTGTTTGCACGTTCAGTGCAAAAGTTGGTTTCGACCAAGTGCGGCTATAATAGAACAGAAAGAGATTTGAGGACAGACTTGTGCCAGACCGAAGGACTATGTTTGGTGCAGACCAGAGAAAGAGGAAGAGGACAGACTTGTGCTAGACCGAAGGACTATGTTTGGTGCAGATCAAAGAAAAATATAGAGGACATTTGTGCTAGACCGAAGGACTGTGTTTAGTGCATATTCGAGGACCAGCTTTGCGGTGATAGAGTTGAGGACAGAGATCTCCAGCCAGAGCAGGGAAGACAGGTGTCTTCTGTGGATAGAGTTCCACTTGCTAAGGGCAGAGGAGGTAGAGGTCTTCTAGAGGATCACCACTAAAGAGCAGAGCTAGGGGAAGGTATCTCCTTTGGGTTGATGCCCATAAATATTGTAATCGGGAAAGGTATTCCCAGATTGTGAGTTGATAAAATTTAGAGAGAAATTTTATCCGTGGAGTAGCCCGCATTGGGTGAACCACGTAAATTGTTGTGTCTCTTTTGTGGATGGTGTTTTGTGCATTGCTTTGATTACTGCTTTTAATACTGCTATCTATACACTGCATAATACTGATTTGAAAGTTGTTTTGAAGCAAAAGTAAAAAGTGGTCTTATACTGTTCACCCCCCTCTCAGTATAAGCTTGTGTTCTTCAATTGGTATCAGAGCGGGTTCCTTCGAAAAGGTTTAATAGCTTGAAGGAAGAAGCTTGGTTAAGAACACAATGGATTATTCAAGTGGCAATGCAGCACCTATTCTTGATGGATCAGATTTTGGTCTGTGGAGTGCAAGAATGAAGGTTTATCTAATGGCACTTGGTAATGAGGTTTGGGAAGTGATTGAAGATGGGTACACTATTCCTAAAAATGGTCCTTATACTAAAGAAGACAGGCTCCTACATCACAACAATTCAAAAGCAATGAATGCAATCCTGAAGGGTTTACAGAAGGCAGATCTTACCAAGGTGATTCACTGCAAGACAACTAGTGAAATGTGGAAACAGATTGCAGGTGGTTCACACAGGTGATGTAAATGTCCGAAAGGCCAAGTTGAGACACTTCAAAGGTATGTTTGAACAACTCAAGATGAATGATGATGAAAATATTAGTGACTACATGCTTCGTATGGATGAGGTTGTTAACTCCATGAAAGACTTAGGTCTTGAGCTTGCTGAAAATGATGTGTGTGATAAGATTTTAAGATCTCTTCCTAATAGATTTAGTGAAAATATTTCTGCTATTGAGGAAGCTAAAGATTTAGATAAGTTGAAAAAGGATGAGCTCCATAGTATTCTTGCAGCATTTGAGTTGAGAACTCAAGTGAAAGTTGATGTCAAGAAAGAGGCAGCTTTCAAAGCTACCAAGAAATCAAAGGGCAAACAGATTCAAGAGAGTGATGAGTCTTCTAGTGATGAAGAGGCATATTACAGCAAGAAAGGCAAGTTCTCTAGAAAGCACAAAAGCAAGAAAAATATAAGATGTTTCAACTGTGGAAAGTTTGGTCATTATGCTACTGACTGTACTATTTCCAAGAATGAAAGTGATGAAGATATACAGGATGTTAAGAGCAAGGATTCTGAAAAGCACAGGTATTACAGAAAGAACAAAGATGAGCACAACAATCAAGGAAAGAGGTATTCACACAAGAACAAGAAGAGTTTCTACCTAGACAAAGCAAGTAAGTGTTCTAGCAGTGATAGTGAAAGCTCTTCAAGTGATGAGGAAAATGAGATGTTGTTCATATCAGAAAAGGAGGAAGAACCGAAACATAGATTCATTATTATGAAATGTCTTAGATGTGGAAATTTTGGTCACCTTGAGGATGATTGTACAAATAATGATTTGGTTTCCAGTATGTATAAGGATGCTTCAGAAAACTATCAAGAAGATGCTTGTATGGTTTTTGAAAAAGGTAGCACCTCTAGTGATAAGAAATCTGGAAAAGGCCTTGAGGATTCAGAAAGCAAACAAATAAAAGATCTTGAAAGTGAACTTAATAATGCTCTTAGTGTTTTGAAAAAGGAAAGAAAGAAGAATGATAGACTCAAGGATAAGTTAGATGAATGTTGTATGGAGAGAGACGATCTTATAGAAAGTCTTGACTTCTCTATAGCTAAAACACAGGAACTCAAGGATGAGTTAGAGTCTAAGATTCTTGAGTATAATGAGTTGGAACAGAAAATGGCTTCTCTGGAAGTGGAAACTAAAGAGTACAAGGATAAGCTGTACAGGTTTCAAGATAGCTCCAAAAGGGTTAAGTCTCTCATCAAAGGTCAAAGAAATCCAACAGATAAAACAGGTCTTGGTTTTGTTAAGCCGCACAAAGAACAGGTTGGGGAATCTAGCAAGAGATTCCAAAAGGAAGAGAGTTCTGATGAAGAAAGTACTTCAGATCATGAGTCCGTGAGTGATCGATGCGCAGAAATAGAAAACAAAATTCAGAATGCGAAGAAGAAGTTTTCAGGACCCAAGAGGTCGTATAAAGGAAAATTTCATGGCAGATGTTTTGCGTGTCACAGGTTTGGTCACATGGCTGCACATTGCATGTCTCAAATGAAGAAGGTTAACAACAATTTCAGAAGTGGTAATTTCTTCCAAGGGTATTGCTACTCTTGTAATCAGTTTGGGCATAAGGCAATTTTTTGCAAGGCTAATATCAGGTTCACGGTTAGTCAGAATAGGTGGATTCAAAGAACAGGTATGCCTAAAAGAAATTACAGTGTTACTTGTTATAAATGCAACAATGCAGGTCACACAGCTAGACAGTGTAGAGCTGATCTTCCAAGGAACAGGAATAGGAACAGTGGCATGATCAGGTCCAAGGATCAAGGCATGAAAAAGGACAGGGATGAGAACAAGAACAAGAACAGTGACAAAAATAGGAATGCGGGCAAAAAGTTCAAGAAAAGGTCGGGCAAGGAAATTATAGACACTGATGATGATCAGTGCCTAATGGGAGTTTTACTCCCACCCTAGTTTTAATCTCCTCATGAGGAGGTGGGGGAGGGACTAAGCTAAGAGGCTCATTCTTAGTCCCGAGCCCCAAAGGTGACCCTTTGCCATTGATGACAAAGGGGGAGAGATTTGAGTAAGGGGGAGAGATATGAGTAAGGGGGAGAGCTTCAATGTGAAGAGGAAAGCTTCAAGTCAGGGGGAGCAAAACTTCAAAAGGAGATTCTCAAGTTGTTGGCACAGTTGGTTTCAGTTTTGGCTCCTAAGATGTGTTTTCAGTAAAGGTTTGCCATCAATGACAAAGGGGGAGATTGTTGGCAATTTTGGGTACCTTGGGTACATTGCCTTTGCTCAAGTGTAGATGTTGTCATTGATGTCAAGAAGTTCTTGAAGCAATTTGATTTGATGTCAAGGAATTTGTTTTGTTGAAGGTTATTCAGAGCATGATCAGTGAGTTTCCAGGAAGTTCTTAGTAGCCCATTTGCAAAAGATCAAGAAAAAGACAAGTAAGAAAAAGTATGCAGCCAGCTGGAAAAACTGTCATGATTTCGTGACATGTTTGAGGAGAGAGAAAGTGCTGGCAAAACTGTCATGATTTCATGACATGTTTGAGGAGAGAGAAAGTTCTAGAAAACTGTCATGATTTCGTGACATGTTTAGAGAAAGAAAGTTCAAACTCACGATTTCGACATTTTGAGAAAAGAAAAACTATCGCGATTTCATGACATGTTGGCAGAGAAGGAGAGCAAGATGGAAAGTGTCACGATTTCATGACATGTCGCATTTTCGTGACTCGAAAAGTGCAGGAAGGCAGAGAAGGAAAAGTGTCACGATTTCATGACACATTGCCAGGAAAGTTGTACGGACGAAAAGGTGTCACGATTTCATGACATAATGCAGAAAAGAGAGTCCGTAGTGTGAACTGTCATGATTTCATGACAAGTTAGAAGAGAGAGAAAGTTACATGAAAAATGTCATGATTTCGTGACATGCTACAGAGGTCGAGGTGAGGACTGTCATGATTTCATGACATGCTAAAAAGCTCGAAGAGAGAACTATCATGATTTCGTGACACGCAGCAAAGAGGAAGAGTCTAAAATGAGAAGCGTCATGATTTCATGACAGGCTACAAAGAAGTTGTACGGATGCAGAAAGTGTCATGATTTCATGACAGGTTGAAGAGAAAGCTTGCGAATGCAGAAAGTGTCACGATTTCATGACAGGTTGAGATGGCAGCATTCAGTTGGAGAAAGTGTCATGATTTCATGATAGAAATAGTTAGCAAGTCTTCATCAGAAGAAGCGTCATGATTTCATGATGAATTCAAGAAGGAAGAGCTCGAAGGCGAAAGTGTCACGATTTCATGACATGTTCCATTTTTGCTAGTGCAAGCAGAGAAGAAGGCCATGAAGTCAAAAGGGTCATGATTTCATGATAGAGTTGAAGATGACATCAGCAGAAGTAGATGTGTCATGATTTCATGACAAAAGCAGAGAAGAAGGCAATGAAGACTAAAGTGTCATGATTTCATGATAGGAGTGAAGATGACGTCAGCAAAAGTCAGAAGTGTCACGATTTTGTGACAAGGACGTTGTCAAGGCAGACAAAAGCAAAAGTGTCACGATATCATGACAATAGCCAAAAGAAAGTGTACGGCTGCAAAAATGTCATGATATCATGACATGTTGTAGTTTCACGATAGAAGCTACAGGAGAGTTGCAGAGGCGGTTGAAGCCGACAGAGTTAACTTTGAGCCGACGATGTTTAGGGTTGTGCAGCCGACGGAGTATAGGGTTACAGTCGACCAAGATTGAGTGTTTTGATCTTGAAATTTATACTATAAAAGGAGGGTTGTTTCGAGTTTGAAAGGATTGAATGTGTATCAAAATTGTGCAAGTTAAGTCCACGTGTGCAAAGAGCAGTCATGTCGAATCGATCGAAGTGTGCGTTCGAAGTGCGATATTCGTAGATAGAGTGCGGGGGAGAAGTTCGATCGTCGAGAAGCAGAGTGTGCGAAGACTGTGCTACTGTGATTGCGTAGAGGTGCATAAGTTGATGTTCGATCGAGTGTTGTTGTGTTTGCGCATTCAGTGCAAAAGTTGGTTTCGACCAAGTGCGGCTGTAATAGAACAGAAAGAGATTTGAGGACAGACTTGTGCCAGACCGAAGGACTGTGTTTGGTGCAGACCAGAGAAAGAGGAAGAGGACAGACTTGTGCCAGACCGAAGGACTGTGTTTGGTGTAGATCAGAGAAAAATATAGAGGACATTTGTGCTAGACCGAAGGACTATGTTTAGTGCATATTCGAGGACCAGCTTTGCGGTGATAGAGTTGAGGACAGAGATCTCCAGCCAGAGCAGGGAAGACAGGTGTCTTCTGTGGATAGAGTTCCACTTGCTAAGGGCAGAGGAGGTAGAGGTCTTCTAGAGGATCACCACTAAAGAGCAGAGCTAGGGGAAGGTATCTCCTTTGGGTTGATGCCCATAAATATTGTAATCGGGAAAGGTATTCCCAGATTGTGAGTTGATAAAATTTAGAGAGAAATTTTATCCGTGGAGTAGCCCGCATTGGGTGAACCACGTAAATTGTTGTGTCTCTTTTGTGGATGGTGTTTTGTGCATTGCTTTGATTACTAATTTTTAATACTGCTATCTATACACTGCATAATACTGATTTGAAAGTTGTTTTGAAGCAAAAGTAAAAAGTGGTCTTATACTGTTCACCCCCCTCTCAGTATAAGCTTGTGTTCTTCATAGATGCTCAAGAGCATGTGATGAGATTCCTGATCCAATGCTTCAGTATTTAGGACAATGATGCTTTGTTATTAAGAACATTTATAACCACATTCGCAGGCCCTACTTCGGATTGGTTTACTTAGTTACCAATGCACAACATTAATAACTTAGATCAGTTAGTGGATGCGTTCCTCGAATGCTTCACCTTCAACACCAAGAAGAAGGCATCACTAAGTGACTTAGCTAGCCTAAGGTAGTATGAGGAGGAAACCATGGCATCCTATGGGAATCGATGGAGGACTTTGCTTTCAAAGCTGCCCTACCTTCCCCCTATGTTTGACCTCACTCAAATGTTCTCAAAGAGTTGTTTGAGATCGATATCTGTGTTATTGTAGCTACAGCAATATGCCACCTTGGAAGAAGCTTTGGTGCAAGCCAAGATCATTAAATATATCAAGATACAGGATGGCAAGATAGCCAAACCTAAGAAGAAATAATGGAACAAGAACACAAAAATAGGGACTATGCAACAGAAACCCACCACGGTCAACCAAGTTGCTATCAATTTCCCTAAGCCTGCACAAGCAACATAGCCTCAAAAGGCTAACTATCAGGTAGTGCCTCCTAACAACTATGACAGAGAAAATCATAGGCAAGAATAGAGTCAGCAGTGTCACCCTAGGCAACAATTCACACCCTACACAGAGTCCAGGGACTCCTTGTTTGACCACTTGTTAGCGGCAAATTTGATCAACTTGCCAGAGATTCAAACCATAGACCCCAATGCTCCCAAGCCTAAGGGGTATAGGGAGGACTTGTACTATAGGTTCCACAGATAGTAGGGACATGACCTAAATGCCTACTAGAAGTTTAAGGGTTTAGTGCAGGACCTAATTGATAACAAGACCCTAGCGGTAGATAATCCCGTGGCACCAAGCAATCAAAAAATGGAGGTCTTTAAAGACCCCTTGCCTGCTCATGCTCCACAGGAAAAAACCCTACAAGTTAATGAGGTCAAACAAAACTACCCCATGTAGGGGTATGTAGGGATGATCAGTATAGTGACTCAAAATAGGAGGTACCCAAGTACAAATGCTCCTACGGTAGCTGTAGGAGAGGTGCCAACAATGTCGCAACCACAACAACACCTTGCACAACCTCCTTCGCCTAAGTCGGTGGCCACACTTCGGACCAAACTAACTCAGAGTTTGAGGACCACCTCGTCTAGGATCTCCATATACGAGCTCATACAACAATCAATGCCCCATCGAGAGGCTCTAATGGAGATATTGAAAGCCATCGAGTTACAGCCCCATGAAACAAATTCTTTCAACAACTTCATGGGACATGTCAAATGATGCACTGAGCCAATCATCACATTTTGAGAAGACGAATTGAGATCAGTGACTGATGACATGGCGGATCCACCCCTGCACGTTATCGTGCGGGTCAATGGGATCCCATACAAGAGGGTGTTAATAGACACTAGCTCATCCAGTAATATCATCACAACTGTGGCCCTAAAACATTTGAAGTTGCCCGCATATCACATCACGGCTTCCACCTACACTCTACGAGCATTCAATGATGCAATCTTCTCGATAGTTGGCACAATAGTCCTACCAATCCAAGTGGGACAAAAGACCATACCCACATTGTGCCACATATTGGAGGGTGATATGGCCTACAACATCTTGCTAGGCCGGCCATGGATCAGGGACATGAAGTGTGTCCCTTCGATAGCTCACCAATGCTTAAAGTATACATTTGAAGGGGAGGTGCATGTAGTCCCGGTGGACTTAGAACCCTTCAAGTATTGTAATGCGGTGCAGCTGATGCTGCAATCGACCCTGCCATCAACGCATTTGGATTTCCAATTAAATCCATCTAAATAGGGTCTGATTCCATAGGCATCCCCATTAGCAAGTTCCTAAAAATGCCAATTGGGTTCATCTTCATCGACTGGACCTCCACCAACGACACCATCTTTGGGGGCCAAACAGAAGGACAAAGGTAAGAAACCCTTGGAAGAGGCAAAACCTTTGGAAGAGACACTACCATTAGTATCAACTATCTCTACTGAGGAGATGCCTAACTGAATGGAAGTCGAGGCTCCTAGTTCACCCGACATGGAGTTGACTCAGGGAGAGCTTCCATTCCCTCCCCCTCAACCGCCAATGATCACTATTGAAATGGCCAATACGGGCCTGGGGGAGTATCTGGTGTGAAATATTGTAGCAACACCCGCACTAGAGTCCATGCAAGACATGGGGAGACCTCACCTTCCCATCGGCACTATTGTTCCCCTAGGCTACCCGCAAAACCAAAAAAAAATTGTGTATGGGGGCCTAGATCATGGCGTTGCACCATGCATGCAAAAGGACGAAGATGAAGAGCCTTTTGCTGAAAATGTCAATTATTTGTCTAACCCAGACTTTGCTCTGAGATACCTTGGCCAATGCAATTGGCACGGATATGGGTTAGGCAGGTATGAGAAATGGATACGTGTTCTTTGCCAACCAAGATACCAAATGCCATATGACAAGTCAGGAGTAGGGTTCAACCACCCCCTACCATTGGACATCTTGGTGGAGAACATGCAAGGCCTAGGGATAGGAAATAAGGGGGGATTGGCATCAGATCCTTACGCCAACCCTAACACAACATATACATTGGGGGATTATCTCCCATGGTTGACAACCACCCTTGTTAACCTCAATAACCCTTTCCCTTCACTAGAGAGAGGAGAAATCTCGAGAGCTCATTTTCAAGGAGGGTATAGACAGTGTCAAGAGGGATCTTTGGAGGATGAGTCAGAGTATGAACCAGCATCATATGACCCCTTCAAATCAGATAGTGATCACTCACAAGTGATCCCCATGAATGACTATCAAGAGAGCCTCTTGACGATGTTCCCTCTAGAGGCTCCAATCGAGCCAATGCCACGTCAAGAGAATCAGGCCCCACCGTAGATATCGGAACAACCACAATGGGGCCAGATCAATTTGCTCAAGCAGGACGAGCCTATCATACCTCAAATAGTTATCGAAGCCAACGAGGGCTTTTGGATCTTCGATAGTGATTACGAAGACAAAATAGAAATGACATATCTTAATCACATGCAATAGATGCAGCATCGATATCCCTTGAAGATTAATGACATATTTGCATAGCTGAACATAGTGCCAGGGCATGAGTGGTATGTAGACCCAGCAAGGTGGGACCAAGTGTTGGATCCATTGCTTTAGGTATACGAAGAGCACCTTCCACCCCGAGACCCTAGAGTGATATCAGTGTCGAGGGCAGACCCTATCCTCCTATCAACACATAGGGCCAATCCATTCATGCCAATACCTCTAGAGCCAGATCCAGAGCACAAGAATCCTCTAGAATGTTCACGTCACCACACCCATGGTAATGAAGACCAAAATCATTTCATCAACATGATATCTATTGATTTAACCGCCCCCATCCGCAACCCGACCGGTCCGGCATAGTCATTGTATCTAGACATAGATGTCATAGACTAGGATCATGTCAATTCACTGCCATCCCCATCAGAGTACTGGCCTTTCGATGAAATGCTTCATTTTACCCTTGGGTCAACTCAGGATATCTTCCATGCTGAAGAGGAACCCGAGGTTCCTAACGATGATATTAACTCAGCAAATGATATCCATTTGATCCCAACTCCACACTAGTTGGAGGACAGATCCCACATGTCGGTCGAGGAGATGACTGACGTAGACATCGGCTCAGATCCAATGAATCCATAGATTATCAAGCTGGGGGTAGGTCTAACCCCTAAAGAGCAAGCCAACTACATTGCCCTTCTCAAAGAGAAGAAGGAGGTTTTTGCATGGTCATACAAAGATATGTCAAGGCTAGATCCATAGCTAGTCACGCATAACCTAACACTTGATCCGACAGTCAATCCAGTTAAGCAAAAACTATGCAAGATGCACCCAATAGTGGCATTTATGGTCAAAGAGGAGTTGCAAAAGTTGTTGAATGCATAGTTTCTCATCTGCATGGATTACCCACCATGGTTGTCCAACATGGTGCCCATCAAAAAGCTCGATGGGAGGATTCACATATGCACTAATTTTTGAGATCTAAACAAAGTGAGTCCTAAGGATGATTTCCCCTTGTTGAGCATCAACGCCTTGGTAGACGCTACAACGGGTCACGAAATGCTCTCCCTCATGGATGGTTTCTTGGGATACAATCATATTTGTATCAATCCTGAGGACCAGCTAAAAACGGTGTTTACAATGCCTTGGGGGACATTTTGTTACAAGGTCATGCCTTTTGGCCTTAAAAATGCTGGTGCCACCTACCAACATGCCATGACATACATATTCCATGATTACATGCATAAAACTCTGGAAGATTACATGGATGATTTGTTGGCCAAATCTCTATTTTGCCTAGATCATCTTGGTGACTTAAGCAAGATCCTCGATTGCCTCATGGAACATAAAGTCAGACTTAATCCCAAGAAGTGTGTCTTTGGCATCACATCTAGAAAACTCTTGGGTTTCATAGTCTCAAAGCGAGGCATCGAGGTGGACCTAAACAAAGTAAAGGCAATCCTTGAAATGCTTCCCCCAACTACCATCAAGCAGCTCAGAAGCCTACAGGGAAAGGTCACGTCGATCAAGCGCTTCATAGCACAGCTATCTGACAAGTGTCGATCCATGAATAAATTATTACACAAGGGGGTAGCATTTCATTGGGATGACGAGTGCCAGTCAGCCTTTGATGACATTAAACAATACCTAGCTTCACCGCCAGTATTGGCACCACCCAGACTAGGAGTGTCATTCTACTTATACATCTCAGCTACTGAGGTGGCACTGGGTGCCATGCTAGCCCAGAAGAATGAACTTCACAAAGAATAGGCTACATACTATCTTAGCCACACCCTGGTCAGTTATGAACTTAACTATGCATAAGTTGAGAAACTCTGCTTGGCAGTGGTGTTTGCTACCAAAAATCTGTGCCATTACATGTTGAGAAACAAGACGTATGTTGTGTCTAAGGAGAATCCATTGCGATACATGATGAGTCATACTTATCATAGTAGTCGCACGACGAAATGGATCATGTTGTTGATGGAATTTGACATAGAGTTTATTGGATAAAAATCCATAAAAGGTCAGGTCATAGCCGATCAACTAGCAGAGGCTCCTCTTGAAGACGATCAACCTCTGGTCATAGAACTACCCGATGATGGGGTCTTCCATGTCTCAAAATCACCAGATTCTGATGAGCCTGAGTCACAGGCCGACATAACCCTATTTTTCGATGGTTCTAAATGTGAGCAAGGTGGTGGCATGGGAATAGTATTATTTACATCGTAAGGTGCTCCAATACCTCTGTCATTCAAATTAAATTTCCCATTCACCAACAACAATGTAGAGTATGAAGCCCTGCTCATCGGTCTTCAGACAACAATCACCATGAACATTAAATGATTGAATATCTTTGGTGATTTGTTGTTAATCATCAACCAAGTCAAAGGGGTATTCCAATGTAAATGCCTAGTTCTGCAAGCCTACAATGCCCTTGTGGACAAATTCTTGGCAAAGCTTAAATGGTACGACATCGAGGTACTCCCTCGGTCATTGAATCATTTTATGGACACTATGGCCTCTTTGGGGTCGCTAATCCCACAAGACATTTCTAGTGATATGACCACCATTCAAGTCAAAACACTATCGCAATCCGTGATGGAGCATGCAAGTTCTGACTTAACGCTAGGAATCCACATGATCCAGATTGAACCTCCTCAGGATAATTTCTCTCAAATCCACGATCATCTAAAACATGCCAACTAGGGGTCCTTGTTCTCCCCTACTCCCCTTAATATCAACATAATGCTATTCTTACAAGTTATCTCCTGATCAACCTTTGCTAGGGATGAACTTTGAGAGGGATTGGATGTTCATACCATCGAGTCTTCTAATCAGTAGGATTGGTATTCACCCATACGGGACTACCTCAAGTTAGGTAACCTCCCACTTGGATTGACGCATGCCGCAAAATGCACATTCAAGTAGAAAGCGGCAAAGCATGTCTTTTTAGGAGACATTTTGTACCATCGTAGCTATGAAGGGATCCTCCTTCGATGCTTGGACCAGCAAGAGTCCACTTGGGTGATCGCCCAAGTGCATGATGGTACATGCGGTGGTCACTTCAATGGCATGGCCATCGTAAAGCACATTCTTTGCATGGGCTATTATTGGCCATATTTTTAGCAAGATTGTTGTGCGTATGTTAGGAAGTGCGTGAAGTGTCAACACCATGCTAATTTGACACACGTACCTTCCCAGGCCTTGCAGCCAATCCAATCAACTTGGCCATTTTCATAGTGGGGCCTAGATCTAATCAAAAAGATCTCCCCTGCATCGTCAGGTCGTCACATGTTTATCATCAAGGCCATAGAGTATTTCACCAAGTGGGTGGAAGCAGTTTCGCTTACCTCTACGACTAGAACCCGCATTGCGGAGTTTATATTTCAAAACATCATATGTCATTTTGGTATTCCATCCAAGATAATTTTGGATAATGGGACATCATTCAAAAACAAATATGTGCATGCTTTGACCACAAAGTACAAAATTCAGCATAGTTTTTTGACACCCTATTATCCATAGGCAAATGGGCAAGCAGAGGCATCGAACAAAATGCTAGTGTCATCCTTAAAAAGACAGTTGCAGACAGTCATAATGATTGGCACATTCAGATCCCACTTGCCCTATGGGATTATCGCACCAGCATTCGGACACCCACTAGGGCAACTCCATTTTTGCTCGTGTATGGCTACGAGGTGGTCATGCCTCTCGAGTTGGAAATTCCTTCCCTACGCATATCAATGCAAGAGTTCATCGATGATGATACTGCATGGTAGGCCCGGTTAGACCAACTTACGTTGCTTGACGAATGACATGTTAATGCTCTTGAGCATTTACGTATCCATCAAGAGTGACTTAAGAAAGCATACAACATGAAATTTCATTTGAGGGACTTTCAGGTCGATGACTTGGTCTTGAAAGAAAACCAATAGAACTCTAGTTTGTCGTCCCATCTAAGGGATAATTTCATGGCAAACTCTTTAGGTCCTTATGTAATTGATAGCAAAATAGGACCTGGAATGTACCGGCTAGCCTCTCTTGATGGAATCAAGGAACTAGAACCCTTGAACATCAGTCATTTGTGGCTATTCCATGTTTAGAAAAGCCATAGCCCAAAAAAAATGCTCTAAGGATTTTCGTAATCGCTTGGTCAATCCCCAAAATGCTCCAAGGATTCCACCAATCGCTTGGTCAACCCCAAAATGCTCCAAGGATTTTCGTAATCGCTTGGTCAATCCCCAAAATGCTCCAAGGATTCCACCAATCACTTGGTCAACTCCAAAATGCTCCAAGGATTTCCGTAATCACTTGGTCAATCCCCAAAATGCTCCAAGGATTCCACCAATCACTTGGTCAACCCCAAAATGCTCCAAGGATTCCACCAATCGCTTGGTCAATCCCCAAAATGCTCCAAGGATTTTCGTAATCGCTTGGTCAATCCCCAAAATGCTCCAAGGATTTTTGTAATCGCTTGGTCAATCCCCACAATGCTCCACGGATTTCCATAATCACTTGGTCAATCCCAAAAATTCTCCAAGGATTTTTGTAATCGCTTGGTCAATCCCCAAAATGCTCCAAGGATTCCACCAATCGCTTGGTCAACCCAAAAATGCTCCAAGGATTCCACCAATCGCTTGGTCAATCCCCAAAATGCTCCAAGAATTTTTGTAATCGCTTGGTCAATCCCCAAAATTCTCCAAGGATTTTCGTAATCGCTTGGTCAATCCCCACAATGCTCTAAGGATTTCCGTAATCGCTTGGTCAATCCCCAAAATGCTCCAAGGATTTTCATAATCACTTGGTCAATCCCCAAAATGCTCCAAGGATTCCACCAATCGCTTGGTCAACCCCAAAATGCTCCAAGGATTTTCGTAATCGCTTGGTCAATCCCCAAAATGCTCCAAGGATTTTTGTAATCGCTTGGTCAATCCCCAAAATGCTCCAAGGATTTTTGTAATTGCTTGGTCAATCCCCAAAATGCTCCAAGGATTCCACCAATTGCTTGGTCAACCCCAAAATGCTCCAAGGATTCCCGCAATCGCTTGGTCAAAAAAAAGAAAATTCAAAAACAATAAAATCATCAAAAATAACAAAATTTGCATCTCATTTCCATACATGCTCAAAATTGTCACAAAAATAAAGAGCTCTTTTTTGCATATCATCTTCATATTCACACAAATCAATCCATCAAAAACACAAAAATATATAGTTGCATTACACATCACACCCATACATTACATATTTGTGGTCATAAATGTCAAGGCACCATAAACTGTAATTACTTGGCAAAACCCTCATTTTCCACATTTCTCCACTCTATAAATAGTCCATCAAAAATAGAATGCCAATCACATCTTTTTGCCATACTATAGTCAGTGGTCTTCTAATGTATCAAGAATTTTTGTCATTCAGTTGTCAATAGCCTTCTAGCCACGTACTATACCAAGTCAGACAGATTTTATGAAGGTAGAGTTTTACTTGGATTACACCTTGTTACGTAGCATCCCAACACAAATTAAAACACATAAAAAATTCCCAAGTTGTGTGAATAAAAGATGAAACCTACAAAGCAATCCAGGTCACCATAAGTGAAATGGTTATATTTCTCATCCCCCTGTGCGAATGACCCCAAGAATGCTGAGAGTTGGCAAAAGGACAAGCATCCTCCCTACCCAATTCCCCAAGAATCCCAAGTTCTCAAAAATTGCAAAACATCAACAATTTGTAAACATCAAAAATCCAAATTTTCACATCACAACCAAAGTGCATACATCAAGAAAAGCACATAAAATAGTTATTCTCATCACTCCATATCCAAATCCCTTGCTCAAAAGAAAAAACAAAAATAAACAGTGATTCTTATCACTACAAAAGATCAAGTATCCCAATACAATTGAAGAAAAGAAGGGAGTCAAACTTGAATCCCTAGAACTCTCAGCATTTCAATAGGTCATGAGGCAAACCTCAGTACCGGTTTGGTTGATAGCCTATCAGTCACTGGTGGTAAACCTCCCGCATGACGATATATCTATCATAGTAACTTGTGTGCAGATCAATGTTTGCATGTGGATGAGCTAGCTTATGGTATCCTAGATAGCACCATAGATTAATCTGACTAAATACAACAAAGGAGTTAGTGGGGCTAATTAGGTGATCCTCAGTACAGGTCTGGTTGACAGCCTATCTGGCACTGGCGGTATCCTAACAAACACCACATAAATGAACTCAATTGCACACACAAGGATAAAGTACAGTCATGGCTAGTTAGTTAACACATCTAAGTCTTAGAAAACCTTAACTACATTCAAAACCAACTTGCTATATTTCATTCTCACCTTGCCATCAAAAAAAAAAATCACAAATTCAATCCATTCATTCCATCTCCATATCATATAAATTAAAAACATTTGCATTCCATCAAAACATATACATCCATCAATAAAAATTAACATGCATACATCCATATTCATCAATCATCATACATAACATCAAATCATGACATGTGCATAAATAAAATAAAGTCATTTGTATATATCATCAAAAATGCCCGTAGGCTACAATGAACCGATCCTGTGACCCCACAACAAAATTCAAAAGCTCAAAATCCCCAAAGCCTAAGGCATCGACCACCATGATCATGCAGGATCGGTGCGATGGGAACTACCCCCCATGGTGTAGGTCCTATGGGACCCCTCAGGGTGACTGCTGCTAGCCCCCGCATCATGCATACTCCCCCCTCCCTCATCCCAATCGCCTACGATGAGATGATGTTGACTGCTCAGTATCACTGCCCCTCATTCGGCATGAAGAGCCACCTCTAAAGGGCTTCGGTACTTGCCCCCCGAGGTGGATGATCTCTCCATCTGAATCCATCCGATTCCGACACCACTCTACCTCCCGTCGATGGTACATCGCTACTACATCATCGTGCTAGGCCAGCTACATCTGTAGGAGATCCCTCTCCTATGCAACATCTGTATCACCCTCCTATCGATGGTGTGTAGCCCATGCATTCTCTTGCTCTGCTAGTTGATCCCGTAAGAGATCTCTCTCTTATAGAGCCTCCCCTAGCTCCTCATCTCGCCTCCGTAGTAGCCCCACCAATCGTGCATTCTCAGTGCGCACCCCTGCCTCCGTGTCCTCCGCCATTGCCTGGTGCATCGGTGAATCCGAGACTACATCCTACTCTGGCTCCCACTATTCCGGGACATCCTGCATCTCCAGCTGATCTGGAACACCATAATCCGCACCCACATCATATACCTCCACCATGTCTGCATCCTCTAGTGGAGCTCCCCAATCATCTCCTGGTACCTCGACACCCTCCCCGCCTGCTGCTGCTACCTCTGTGCCTCTCAATGGCCCCTCTACCCACCATCACCATAGTATCCACCACTGGTCGTACTCCGCAGTAGTCCCGACGTCATCCATGTCTAGGATGTCAATCACTACATCTGAATCCTTGCCTAGTGGCGTGATGACTGGCTGGTCTAGAGTCCTCTCGTCCCTCCGACATCGATAGACCATGGTCTCACCAAGAAACCCCTGGTGCACCCTAAAATATCATGTCACCCAACTGTAAGGGAAGAACTCATGCTCAGTCCCATGATGCCCAATCAGCCACCACTCCCTGCATACCTGTTCGATCCACTCTCCAGCCTCAGGCCAGACCAGATAGTCTTGATAGGGGTGCCAAAACACCTCCCCTAGAGCAAGTTGAACGAAGGCATCAACATAGTGCCCTATGACACCTGCCCACTTCTGACTCTGTCCTTTCTCCTTAGACCGTCACCACATAGCCACTTAACCTATGTACTTATCCATCATCTCCACCTGAGTCGTCCATGGTAACCCAATAGGCATCTCCACCACTATGTGCTGCCAAGCATAGCTCTACAACAGATAGCTATAGCTAATCCCTTTTTGTCCCTAGCAGCATACCTCATACAGCTCACCATAGAGCTATGCCAGCAGTGTCTGTCCCCACCTCATGATTAGCGGTGCCTCTGTCGGGCACTCCACCAATTGACATACAACATCCAGTAGGTTCCATGGGAACCTTGCACCTGACGAGTTAGGTAGCAGCATGTTAGAGATGAGGCCCATCAGTACTACATGCCTCACTCCTAACACACCCCTCTCAAGCCACCATCGCACTAGTATACAACCAATTTCGCAGTCACCCTCTACCTTCTCCACTAGGCTCTCCACACCCAGCTCCTACGCATGCCCGAAGTAGCGTGTCAGCACTACTGTTTGCTGATACTTCGACATCATCCTGATCGGTAGTCCATCTATCGAAATATGAAGAATCCAATAGACATCCTCCAAGGTCACTGTCATCTCCCCTATTAGGAGATGAAAGGTGTTGGTCCGAGGATCCCACAGGTTTATCAGGGCCATCATATAGGCGCAATCCCCAACCACTGGCTCCAACCGAGCCACCTGCTTAAGCCCAAGGGCGTAAAGCCACTCCCAATCAACCACAGTTAGCACCTCCCATGCTTTAGAAATAACAGTGGGCACATAATATCGACTCTTCACAACCTACAAAAATAAAACCACACAAAAACATTAAAACTCATGAAAAACGGCATAAGCAGCAACATGAATATACAACACTACATCAAACCATTCACAACTCAAAAAAAAAAAAACACAAACAACAAAAACAAAGAACTTTAAATTGATAAATAAACAAAAAAAAAAAAAAACAAAATTAATTTGTCAGCCTAAAGTTTTTAACTTTAAATTGATAAATTAAACAAAAAATCAAAATTCAAAAACTTGATTTGTCAACCTAGGGTTTTGTACTCTCCAATTGGTCAATTAAGCGAAAAACAACAAAAAAAGTAAAATTAATTTGTCAACCTAGGGTTTTTAACTCTTAACTGATAAATTAACCCCAAAAACAATAAAACTCGACTAGGGTTAACCTACATTTTCAGCTGAGTTTTGATTTTGTTTTGTTAGCCTAGGGTTTCTTTGGGTTACAAAAAAAATGGACACAAACACACATGGTTTCCACTAGGATTCCAACCTAATTTTTAATGAAGCCATACAAAAACAAATAAATGCATCCATTTCACCAAGGTTCTTTATTTTCACATCTAAAACAAAATACAGAAAAGAGAAGTAAAAACAAATAAATTTGCAGCTTTAAAATTGTAATACAAAAAAATTCAAGCAATAACAGGGAGGATCACTTACTGGTCTTGCTTCGGCTCCACCACTTGATCCGGTTCATGCACTCATGATGTCGGGAGAAATTTGGCAGCGCTTCGCTTCACAGAATTAACCTCCTCCTCCCCAGAGCTCCAAATCGCCAAAAAAAAACAAGTGCAAATGAGCCCAAAACCTAGTTTTGGCCTTTAAATAGGATTTTTGAGCCTGTAAGCACTCGTCCCATCCTAGAATGAATACTACACAGGAATTCATCCCACCCTGGAATGAATTCATCACACAAATTTCAAAAAAAGCAAAAAAATGCACAAAAATGCACCAAAACAACAATAAAACTGTCCAACGAGAGTGCTTTTGCACTTGACATTTTGGGTATGCAAAACTTATGTCGGGGTCACAAATCCTCACTATCCTACTCCCTAATAAGGCTACCATATTTGGACCGCTCCATGGGAAGATGGATCTTTGAGAATTTCATCCCCACGTGGCATCACAAAAAGGGTCAAAACCCACCCAAAAATAGCAATATAGTTGTCGAACGAAGGCGCCTTCATGCCTGACATTCTTGGCATCCAAAATAGACATTGGGGTTACAAATTTTCACCATCCTACTCCCTAAGAAGGCCACCATGGCGGGACCACTCCACGGGAAGACAAATTTTTAACCATTTCAGTTCCAAAA
>JAQPPZ010015097.1:0-18129 GCA_028583015.1 Wollemia nobilis
GAATATGAGTGAAAATATGAGAAGCCAAAATGCATCATAGGTTTATCTTATGCATGGAATAGGAAAGGATGCATCTCCAAAATATGTTAGAAGATCAGTAGTCAAGTATTGAAGAGTCACCTTTCTATGATTATGTTATGGAGACAAAGGTCCATGTATTGTACCGAAGAATCAATCATAGAATCATTTGAATATTGAATGGAGATTATATATAACTTGAGAAATTTTTTTATAATTTTATTCATGTTATTGCATGAATGATATTATTTCCCACACATACATTGTTGGTCTCTCATAAAGTGTGGCTATGCTAGAGGTGATGATGACATAACTTGTCATATTAAGTCGGTTAACTGAGTCAATTCCCCTATAAAATTTTACAGTAAAATATTACATAAAATAATTATAATATACAATCCAATAAAATTAAATTTAGTTTAACTACATTTATCAGAGAAATATGTAACCTATAAAGTTGATTCCATCTGTATTTATGGATGCACTTAGATTTTGTATGAAAACATATAAAAATGCATTAAAATTAAGTATAATTCTAAATAAATAAAATACATAATATTGAATGGAAGTAAGGTTACTTGTTGCAGGTTGGTCGACTTCTTCAACATGAGCTGAAATATTATGTGAAACTAATGGATCTGGAGGAGAAATAGGTGAAGAAGACCTAACATATTTTATAGATCCTAGAAGTAATAGTGTTAATTCCAACTACATGTTAGAATCTCCAAAAGCTTCTAGCATATGATCCCTTCTAGTAGCCTCCCTTTTAAAATAATAAGTTGTTGCTCTTCTCTGAATCAAGCACAAATTAAAAAGTTAAAAAAAAATGGATTACATAGATAATTATCAAATGTTGTGAATTATTCATCTTTGGCTTCTTTGAGAATTGATGGTAAGACCTTTAATTTTATTAGAATATATATTTGTTCGTCAATATTCTCTATGAGACGTTTTGTGTAAATTTTTAGATATTTCAATCTTTCTTTAATTCCTTCTATTAATATATTTTGAATATTTTTTTCTATGGTAATTTTTTTGAATACAAATCAATTTCACCTCAATTATCCCTCCATTCAATTCTTGTTTTTCTATAGAATTCCTTGTTGATACCAATTCAATTTCACTTCTTTCAATAATTCTTATTCATATATATCCTCTTAATTTTTAATTTTCCAATTATTTAATTTCTTTCAATCTCAATCAATCAATTCCAAAAACAATTTTATATTTCTTAATATTTTGATATCTCCTTAATTTTCAATTTATATTACCTCCTCCAACTTTAACTCTTCCCTAACCAACCTTTAAATTCTTTACTTCTCCAATTCAAATTTCAATTAATCAATTTTCTTATATCTCCTATTCATTGTAATCTTTTAAATAATTGATATACCTTCTTATATCTCCTAAACACTCCAAATTAAAATTGCTTTTCAAATAAATAAAAGAGCACCCAATATTTCCAACTAATACAAAGGATAAATTATACCTTTGATTTCACTTAACGTCAACATATATATTGTTATTTCCTTTAGGTATTATTGCATGCTATCATTTTAGGCTCAATTTTGTGTCTAGCATATTTCATATTTAGTGTTTCTCAAAATTATTCTTGTAACATAGTTATCTAATTTTTACCTCTAACTCTTCCTCAGCTATAGTCTACTTCATGTAGACCTTTCTTTTATGTCTAGCTTGCTTGATCTAGATTCATTCTAGTGTTGCTCCATAAATCACCTTGTAATTATTGCTTCATATGCAATTTGTTATAGTTGTCATCTTCTACATCATCTTCTCTCATATATGTAATTCTCTCATGTTTCTATACCTTCACATAGATAGTATTTACCTGATTTCATGTAGTTGTAGCCTAGATATTTCTTTGATCATAACCTTTTCCCATAACCTATACCAACGATCCTTTATCTCTTGGAGCTTCCTTTATACGTATCCTTTACTATTAGCTTAAAGCACCAATAATTTACTTCTAAAACCTTTCTTTGTACATAGCCTTTACTATAAACTTGGACCATTATTCCTTCCCTTCAAAACTTCTTTGTAATTTTCTCTTGCTACGTATGTCTCAATTGACTATCTGTAGTCACCTTTTAGTTTTCCTCCATATTTCTTCCAACTTCTTGTCAACTCTTCTTCATTAATCTTCTAGGTTCATTCACTAATACTCCACCTTCAATCTCTAGTCACTCCCTTCTCATAGATTATTTTTCTCCACCTTAGATAGAGCTTACTAAAGTGGCTTTTATATCAATGTTAGGAAATAGTACCAAGTATCATAGGTCAATAACTCTCAAAATCATATAATAACACACATAATCGTGTTCAACCATTTAATAACAATACCACACATTAAAAAGAAATCTCTATTGAAAATATTCGTCTATAAAAGCATGGATAAAGAAATGCTTCTTTGATTCTCTTTCAATACATTCAAATTACTCAATCACATAATACATAACTTTATATTCAATATAACCTTACATGAGACTCTTCAATGCACCTAAATCATGATCTTTGATCTCCTCAAAATCACAAGAGATGCAACCTTTCATATTTCTCTCCTTACATAACAAATCTCATATATCACATAATGACAAAGTCTCTCATGATTACACATAACTTTCTACTTTTAACCTTGACACTTCACACATAACTATAATTTATGTACAAGACACTTCACACTTAGAACTCTTCACTTACACACAAGACACCTCACACTTATATCTCTTCACATACACACATGACACCTCACTCTTGATTACATGAAACATATTCATACTTCACAACTTATACATACTATTGACTAAACTATTAAACTCACCTTAATCTAAATATTTACAAAGGCACTCCTCATACCAAACAATGTAACACCTTTGACAATATAAACAAAAACAAGAGATTATACAAAGCATAAGTTATATAATTATATACTCTTAATAACATAAAATTTATAGACATTTATATATTAGTAAATAACTGACCAACAATAAATTTTTATATTCTTTATTGCATAGATTTAACAGTTATATATATAGGTGGTTTGGTATGATTTGAAATATTTTACATAGCATGATCCAACTCGTAGGAAAAACTTGATAATTATGACTGCCTGAATTTGTGTGCAAAGAAAGGATTACCAACAACGATAAAAGTGTAATTGCATGTAAAGAAACGAATCTCCACACCGACAAAATTTGATGGAGACCCCACAAGACCTGCTACCTAAATTTGCGCATAGGGAAAGGATTACCAACAGTGAACAAAAGTCTAATTGCGTGTAAGGAAACGAATCTCACACCGACAAAATTTAATGGAGACTCCACACGACCTGCTACCCGAATTTGCGTGCAAGGAAAGGATTACCAACAACGATAAAAGTCTAATTGTGGGTAAAGAAACGAATCTCCACACAGACAAAATTTAATGGAGACCCCACACGACCTGCTACCTGAATTTGCGTGCAAGGTAAGGATTACCAACAGCGAATAAAATTCTAATTGCGCATCAAGAAACAAATCTTCACACTGACAAAAATTAATGGAGACCCCACACGACCTGCAAACAAGCATCTTCTCTATGGACAACAACTTGCAAACAGAATGTAACTCCACCTGTTCGAGTGGAGTGGAGTATGTTGATGTCGTCATCTTGTCAGTGTACAGATAAACAACAAAACATAGCAAGAGACCCCACACGAGCATGAAGCGGGAAACCTTTCTATGATTCTCACATCATAGAAAGGATTATTCTATGATTCTCACTTCATGAAGCGGGAAACCTTTCTACGTGAAATCAATCTACAGGAAATGAAAATGAAAAGGATTATTCAACTGCTCGCTATTGAACCCAATGTATTCGGTCTACAGGAAATGAAGATGAAAAGGATTATTCAACTGCTCGCTATTGAACCCAATGTATTCATAACACCCCGATCGTATTATATTGGGGGTATTATATTGAGGGTATGTTTGTTTGTATGGGTAAAATTAAATGGAAAATTTGAAAATTTTGTACTAAAAAATTCTTTCTTTCTATTATAGATAATCTTTGTGGAAAGGAAGGAGTCGTCGCTAGGAAAAACAAAGTATAACGACTCATTGGTACCATCTTTCTTTCTTCCTGTCAAGACTACTAGAATGCCAAAATTGTAGACGAGAAAAAGGATCTTTGGATTGAAGGAAATTAAATCTGGAATCGTGTTGCGTCAAATAAATGCTTCACAAAATTTTTCAACTTCGGAAGGAGCTTTGAAAAGAGGTTCAGGAAAAATTCGCCCGAAGTAACTACTTCGGGGAATATCTTGTCGAAGTAAAACTACTTCGGGGAATTTCTCAGCGAAGCAGCTGCTTCACTCAGTTTGGCTCCGAAGTGAAATCACTTCGAGGAATTTCATGTCGAAGTGATTTCTTTGGGTAGGAAGGTTGCGAAGCTCTGCAGCTCATGACAACTTCAATGAACTGGCTGTTAGATTCTACTTCGGGAGACTAAGTCTCGCAATGTGCTTTGGCACAAACAAACTAGATTATTTTCTGGATTGAACGGGTGTTTTGCCACTTTGGGGAAAACCCTAACTGAGGAATATTTGTAGATAAAATGATGCACAAAGATAAATGGGAGAATAACTATATTATATGTTAACTGTAATGCCAGATTACAAATCTTCCTACTGAAGTGATTACAAACTACTACAAGATAGAAATCTGCAAGATAAACACACACACTACTTGGAGACTGCTGCTCCACACTCCGGCTACAAGCGACTGCTAGTTTCACCTTTCTGCTACTCTTTTGGTCAAAACCCTAGCTTTGCTGTTGCTCTGCGCTCTCTATTCCTCTCCTACTTCCTCCCTTCCTTCTCTTCTCCAGCTCCCTTCACTATTCTTCCACACTTTTTTTTAAATGACAAAATGGCCCTGTATTTATAGGCGGAGGAATGAGGACAAAAGGCGGGATAAATCCACCAACCAACTGACAAGAATTAAATGCCAAAATGGTTCCTATCCAATCATCAAAAAATCCCAACAACTCACACTCTTGGACAATTAATGCCTCGATCTCCGCGCCTAATTTTTTCTTCGACTGATTTTCGCTTCGGGGGGGAAATTTGAATTTACTTCGTGACGAAGCATTTTTCGAAGCTGTTTTGGAAGTGGTTTGTGCCGAAGAATTTTTTGAAGGCGTTTCGGAAGTGCTTCGCGCCAAAGCACTTACGGGTGTGAAGTTGGATTTAACATTTCCAACACCCTCTTTTAAATCGATCTTCATAATTTCTCTGATGCCTAACATCTCTCGCAGTCTGGCGAAATCCTCCTCCTTCAAGGGTTTTGTGAAGATGTCAGCCAGCTACTCCTTGGACCTGCAAAACTACAACTGTACTTCACCGAATTTCACCAGCTCTCTAATGAAATGATATCGGATGTCTATGTGCTTCGTCCGACCGTGGAAGACTGGGTCCTTCGAGAGCGCGATGGCAGAGTTATTATCGCAAAATATTGTTGTTGCTGCTTCGAGTAGATGATGTAGTTCACACAGAACTCTTCTCAGCCAGACTTCCTGGTAGGTGGCTAAGGTGGTAGCAACGTACTCTGCTTCTGCTGTAGATAAAGCAACTATTTGCTGCTTCTTCGAGGACTAAGAGACAACTCCGGATCCAAAATGGAATGCATATCACAAAGTGCTCTTTTGGTCATCTACGCTACTAGCCCAATCACTGTCGGTGTAGCCAATCAACTCAAGCTGGTCTTGTCTGGCATAGTGAATTTCATGGTTCCTCGTGCCATTGACATATCACAGGATTCTCTTTCCTGCTTGCCAATGAGTGTCTTTCAGAGTCTCCATAAAATGGCTGATCAGACTAACTTCGAACATCAGATTTGGCCGAGTTGTAGTCAAGTACATCAGGCTTCCAACTAACCTTTTATAGAGAGTTGGATCAACACTTTTGTTGTTGTCTTTCTTGCTCATCTTCAAACAAATGGCTATCGGGGTGATGGCAGGCTTGTTGTCCTCCATATTAAAATGCTTCAGGACATCCTTTGCATACTTGCCATGAGAAATGAAGATGCCATCTGATGATTGGACAACTTCAATGCCAAGAAAGAATTTCATCAGACCCATGTCTATCATTTCAAACTCGGTCTTCATGGTTGTTTTGAACTCCTCAAATAGGCTACTGCTATTGCCAATATATATCAGATCATCTACATACAGGCAGACAATTATCATTTCACCCTCTGCATTTGTCTTCAGATATAGGATGTGCTCATATGGGCATTTTTAAAACCCATTCTCCTGAAAGTAGTCATCAATCCGGCTGTACCATGCCCAGGGTGCTTACTTTAACCCATATAGGGCCTTCTTCAGCTTTAGGACCTTGTATTATTGCACTTGGATTTCATATCCGAGTGGCTGGTCTATGTAGACCTCTTCTTCCAACACTCCATTTAGGAAAGCAGACTTGACATCCATCTGGTACACACTCCTGCCTTTCTGAGCTGCTAGTGCCAGAATCATTCTCACTGTGTCAAGTCAAGCTACAGGTGCATACACCTCATGATAGTCAACTCCTGACTTCTGCTTGTAGCCTTTCGCCACTAATCGGGCCTTATGCCTGTCAACTTCTCCTTGGGCGTTAAACTTTGTTTTATACACCCATTTGACCCCAATGGTCTTCTTTCCTACTGGAATATTAGCCAGCTGCCATGTCTCATTCTTCTCAATGGCTGCTATCTCCTCATCCATCACATTCACCCATTTGTGATTCTGACTTGCTTCTTCAAACTCCATTGGATCACATTCAATAAATAAAGAAAATTCAAAATATTCTTCATCTATCTGATTACGGGTTACCTCATAAATGTCTTGCAAGCTCCGAGTCTTTGTAGGTGTCCTCAAATTTTGAATTTGTCTTGCAAGTGGAGGTGATCGGGATGATGAGGTTGTGCTACTGCTGGAACCACTGTTGCTACTTGAAGGTACAGGTGGCTACACACTATCTTCCTCCAAGTTTACAGGTTCAAAAATTATTGGTTCAGGTTGACCAGTCTTTGACTTCTAGTTCCAGGCTTCATCCTCTAAGAACTTCACATCACGGCTAATAACAAGTTTCTTTGTCACCGGATTGTATAGCCTGTATGCCTTTGCTTGTTCGCTATACCCCGTGAGAATGCATTTTTTAGATTTTTCATCCAACTTTCATCTTTTCTCATCTGGAACATGTGCATATGCAATGCACCCAAAAACTTGCAAATGAGCCACACTTGGCTTTAGATTGCTCTAGGCTTCCTCTATAATTTTGTCCTTCACACTCTTGGTGGGACATTGGTTCAACAGATAAACTGCACAACTTACAGCTTCTGCCCAGAACTCATGTGGTAGAGTTTTCACCTTCAACATGCTCCGTGCCATCTCCATAATAGTTATGTTCTTCCTTTCAGCTACACCATTTTGATGCGGTGTATCTGGCAGTGAACTGCCTTCGAATGCCATGCTGCTTGCAGAAGTTGTGGAATTCGTTGGAGATGTATTCTCTCCTCCATAAGTTCTGAGAGTCTTAACTTGGTACCCACTTTGTTTCTCAACTAGAGCCTTGAACTCCTTAAACTTCGCAAATGTCTTTGACTTCAGCTTGATGGGATAAATCCAGGTCTTCTGGCTAAAGTTGTCAATGAAATTCAGTTTGTATTTGTTGCCGACATATGTGTTGGTCTGCATGGGATCGCACATGTCTGAGTGCACCAGCTCCAATGGTTGTGATGCTCTCCAAGACTGTCCTATAGGGAATGCATCCCTGTGCTACTTATCGACCAGGAAACCTTCACAAACTTGGTTTGGTTGCTCAATAAGGGGTAAACCCTTCACCATCTGCTTCTTGTGCAACAAATTCAGGTCATTGAAACTCAAGTGATCGAATCTGAGATGCCACAACCAAGTAGCATCCTTCACAACTGCACTCAGAGAAAATAAAGATTCATTTTGAATTTGCAGTGAAAACATTTTATTTTTCATCATGGACACGGTTGCGATTTGTCCATGCACTTTGTCTCTGATGGAGCAAACACCGTCTTTGAACTGCACAGTATGTCCTTTTTGCACAAGTTGTCCAACACTTAGCAGGTTGTGTTTCAACCCAGGCACATAATACACATCACAAATTTGCTTTCTTTCTCTATGTCGGGTGTGGATGAGGATTTTACCTTTCCCCATCATGGGAACTTTGCTGTTGTTCCCCATCTTGACTTCAGATTGGACTGTTTCATCCAGTTGTGAGAACATCTCTCTGTTCCCAGTCATGTGGTTGCTGCACCCACTATCAAGATACCAAATGTTTTTCTTGCTCTCCTCCTCAACACTGCAAGTCAGCAACATATTTCCTCCTACCACATTTCCAACTTCCTCTGTATAATGGGCTTGCTACTGATTCTCGTTCGCCATCCTCGTTCTACACTGTGAGATGTAATGGCCAAACTTTTTGTAGTAGTAGCATTGGACCTTTGACATGTCCTTCTTCTGCTGAGAGCTACCTTGCTAATTTTTGCCAGTGCCTCTTCCTCCTTATTGATGAAAGTTGCAGCTGGTCTCATTGACATGAGGGTTTGATCTCCCTCCTTGCTTGTTACTTCTCCCATGCCTGCTTCTGCCTCTTCCACCTTAAGAACTAGAAGCGCCTTGGTGGGAGTCTTGTTTGCTGCTATCTCAGACTGAGACTTGCATCTTAAACGCTTGCTCCATAGAGGACTGAGTTGAGTAACTCAGCCTCTGCTCATGTGTCTACAGAGAACCCATCAGTTCATCCATAGAGAGGGTTGTCAGATCTCTTGACTCCTCTATTGCAATTACCATAGAGTCAAACTTTACTAGAAGACTCCATAGAATTTTCTCCACAATCCTTTGATTCTACATAATCTCACCATTCAACCGCATCTAGTTGATGACATCTATCGTTCAGGTGAAGAAGTCACTCATCAACTCTAACTCACTCATCTGTAGGTTCTCGAACTCTCTCCTGAGCATCTACAATTTTACCAACTTCACTTTGTTGGTGCCCTGGTACGAACTGGCCAAAATTTCCCAGGCCTACTTGGCCTTGGTGGCTGATGCGATCTGCAAGAAGATGGTTTCTTCAACTACATGCATGATATAAAAGAGGGCCTTTTTGTCTTTCTTTCGGTTCTCATTTAGAAGATCTTTGTTAGCTCGGGAGAGGATGGCCAGTGCTGTTGCATCTGCCAGTTTCAGGTAACCATTCTTGATGAAGTCCCACAAATCCTAAGACCCGAAGAGAATCTTCATCTGAATGCTCCAGTAATTGTAGTTCTTACCGTTAAATCGTGGGATCTGCAATTGCAAGGAATTATTTCTGGAAGCCATCTTCTATCTTTGCGTCACGTCAACAATAGCTCTGATACCAATTTGAAGGAAATTAAATCTGGAATTGTGTTGCGTCAAATAAATGCTTCACAAAAATTTTCAACTTTGGGAGGAGCTTCGAAAAGAGGTTTGAGAAAAATTCGCCCGAAGTAACTACTTCGGGGAATATCTTACCGAAGTAAAACTACTTCGAGGAATTTCTCAGCGAAGCAACTGCTTCGCTCAGTTTGGCTCCGAAGTGAAATCAATTTGGGGAATTTCGTGCCAAAGTGATTTCTTTGGGTAGGAAGGCTACGAAGCTCTGTAGATCATGACAAATTCGATGAAGTGGCTGTTAGATTCTACTTCGGGAGACTAAGTCTAGCAATGTGCTTCGGCACAAACAAACTAGATTATTTTTTGGATCAAACAGGTGTTTTGCCACTTCGAGGAAAACCCTAACTGAGGAATATCTGCGGATAAAACGATGCACAGAGCTAAATAGGAGAATAACTATATTATATGTTAACTGTAATGCTAGATTACAAAGCTTCCTATAGAAGTGATTACAAACTTTTGCAAGATAGAAATCTGCAAGATAAACACACACACTACTTGGATACTGCTACTCCACACTCTGGCTACAAGCAACTGCTAGTTTCACCTTTCTGCTACTCTGCTTGTCGAAACCCTAGCTCTGCTGCTGCTCTGCACTCTCTGTTCCTCTCCTACTTCCTCCCTTCCTTCTCTTCTCCAGCTCCCTTCACTATTCTTCCACACTTATTTTTAAATGATAAAATGGCCCGATATTTATAGGCGAAGGAATGAGGACAAAAGGCGAGATAAATCCACCAACCGACTAAAAATAATTAAATGTCGAAATGGTTCTTGTCCAATCACCAAAAAATCCCAATAACTTGCACGCTTGGACAATTAATGCCCCGATCTATGCGCCTAATTTTTGCTTCGACTAATTTCTGCTTCGGGGGGGGGCAATTTGATTTTACTTCGCGACGAAGCATTTTTCGAAGCTGTTTCGGAAGTGCTTTGTGCCGAAGCATTTTCTGAAGTCATTTCGGAAGTGCTTCGCACCGAAGCATTTTTCGAAGGCGTTTGAAAAGTGCTTCACGTCGAAGCACTTACGGACGTGAAGTTGGATTTAACATTTCCAACATGGATTTTGTTTTTTTTTTATAGGAACCATGAAATTCATGGATAATGGTTCTGCATCAGCATATCCTTACCAAGATACTCTAGTACTCGCATAAGATAAATCAAAAATATAATTGTGCAACTGAACACTGGTCTTATACTCGGGGGTTACGAGAGCATGTTGCCACCAGACCATGTATATAATCATGCAACTAAACACTGATCAGATATTCGGGGGCTACGAGAGCACGTTGCTACCTGAAAAAGTTGAGTTAGTGGAGAGAATGTACCAGAAGACTGGTTGGTTGAGTAAACTATGAAGCAATCACTATTGCAGCTCTTGAGATATAAATTTTAAACATAAACTTTGTATCTAATAAATTTTAAAATAAATAATAAAAATAAAATAAAATAAAAATCAAGTTAATCTGATAAAATTTTAAAATAATTAAAATAAAAACTATACCAAAAATATATATGATGCTCCTCAGAAATTTCACAAAAATCGTAGATAAGCTAGATAAGCAAGCATCGTATAGAAATTTTATACCCAAAATTTCTTTCCATGTGGAAATTTTATACCCAATTTTTTTTTCCATGTGGAAATTTTATGCTATAAGCTCCATACATATTTCCATCAAGCATTAATTCGTGGAAATTTTATACTCGAAATTTTCACAGAGCGTCATAGATAAGATTTGTGGAAAATTTATACTGGAAATTTCCACGAAGCATCAATTTGTGGAAACTTTACACTAGAAATTAAAGAAAGGAGTGGTCGCTAGGAAAAAACAATATATTCCTAACCACTCATTGATACCCTCTTTCTTTTCCCCTTCTATAAAGCGCTTGTGATATGTTTTCCTTTGTTAACTGGAATTGGAATTTCATTAGAGCCTAACACAGTGAACCACGCCCTCCTCTTCTGGGTTCTTCCAGTCGTTTATCTCATGAGGAAGTTTCATTCGCTCAGCCTCATACACTTTCACAATGGGTAACGCTTTTTGTTCCTCATCTTCTCCTTCAACAAATGCGAGTGTTGTTCCGTATGCAGATTCGTAGAAAGCTGCTTTCCCTGTTTTACACGCTTGTTTACACCTTTAATTAGTAGTTGCACTACGACATCTTCATTAATCATAGGGGAAAGGACGTAAAACACACACTCTCCAAGGTTATTTGCGATAAACTCCATAGCATTGGAGTGGTAGCATTTCTTGATGTAGAAGTCCTAAATCCAGGGGATTTCTTCCTGACGAAAATATAGGAGGCAATGGATAATGCTTCTCTTCACATTGCCATATTTTATCAGAGCTATGAGAATTCGCCTTGGTGTTTGGAGGAGCTCGCCTACATGGTCAAAAAAGGTGATCCAATCATTCCCATATTCTATCACGTCGATCCTTTTGATATACGTTGGGCGGACAAAGGAAATGAACCCTATGCTAATTCATTTGCTCAACATGAAGAAAAAGGCAGATTTTCAAAAGACAAGCTAAAAGAGTGGAAAGAGGCTCTACACACAGTTTCATATATCAATGGATATGTGCTTAACAATGAGTAAGTATCTGCTTCCCTAGTTATCTTGAATATTTCATGTCATTCTCTTTTTCTATTTTTTTGGGTGATGATCAGTACAGTCTTCTTTCACTTTATTGATTAGTTTTGTTGTGATTGTTTAGTGATTGGGGGTCGAAGTTGGAACACCTTGCAAAGTATGTAAAGAACAAAATTCGCCCTCCACAAGGAAAATATCCCGATGCAGGTATTTAGGGGGGTTGTTTGTTATGTTCACTATTTAGTGAAGGTTTTAGAATCTCCAAGCATCTCTCTACAGAGTTAGCGATTGCAGGAGTCGCTATTTTCTAGCAGCGACTCCCGACGTCACTCACTATATGAGCAACAGTCGACGGTCACTTTAAAACCAAGCGACGCTTGGTGTCACCCGATACAATGAGCGACTGTAGGAGGCAAAGGAAGGAGGGACCGTGAGAGACAAAAAATAATTAGAGACAATTTTTCAAACAAATGACGACGATCTCTAGCTCCATCTGCGATTCTGAGAATCACATATAAGATGGAGTGTTGAAGGTTAAGTTGTTTTTAGGATAGGGATCCACAGCTAATACTGCAACATCGAAAATTGAGCTAAGCCGACAATAAGTTTTAAATTTCCAGCATGCCAGTCACCAACAAAAGGGCAGGTGATTCCCAAAGTCGCTCACTTGTTGAGCGATGCTGGGAATCGCTTACCAGCAAGGGGCGACGACTAGAGTCGCTCACTTGTTGAGCGACTCTCGCATTTGCATTGATAAAGATAGCGATTGTTGTCTTTCACCTGAATGTTTGGCTTTGAAAAGCAAAGCTTTTATAGAAAATGAAGGCAAGGGTTTAGCTTAGGATTAAACAATTATCACCAAGTGCATGTTAGGAGAAAGGAGATTTAATGCAGAAAACAAACATGAATTTTATTAAATAAACGAGTCTGAATTACAACACTTCCTCCATAGAGGGATATACACACAACTGCTAACAAATACAGGATATACAGGAAATCTCGAATCTGCTATTCGGTTATCCAGATGCTGCAAATAGTGGTTCTGCTCCCCTGTTCACTTTTCTCCTCTTCTGCACACTACATATAAGATAAAATGCCAACTGAACTGGTATATATAGTTGGACCAAGAAGACAAAAGGCAGGAAAAACTTCACACCAACCCGCACATGAGAAATAAGTGTGACAAGATGGAAGACATGTGCGACATCAAATCACTCGTCTTGGCAGGAAGCTCAATATCACTATTACAGCATTTTTTGGAATCGCTCCTTTCTTGAGCGATTTCTAGGATCGCTGTACTAGGCGAGCGATTCCTAGAAATGCTC
This sequence comes from Wollemia nobilis, assembly GCA_028583015.1. Classification (NCBI taxonomy): domain Eukaryota; kingdom Viridiplantae; phylum Streptophyta; class Pinopsida; order Araucariales; family Araucariaceae; genus Wollemia; species Wollemia nobilis. The sequence continues at coordinate 13,417 of JAQPPZ010015097.1, forward strand.
GCCTTCGAAGCGACTTGCGACTGAGGGTGTAAAGCAGGTTTAATATATCTAACACCCTCCTTTAAACCTAATTTCACAAGCACTTTGACCCCCAACTGTTTACGCAATCTGCTGAAGTCCTCCTCTTCCAAAGGCTTCATGAAAATATCAGCTATCTGCTCCTTGGTCATACAAAACCATAGCTGAATTTTGCTCAACTTCACTAGCTCTCTGATGAAGTGATACCTAATGTCGATGTGCTTCGTTCACCCATGAAACATTGGATCCTTCAATAGTGCTATGGTGGAATTGTTGTCAAAAAGTATCATTGTCAGGCCTTCCAAAGGATGGTTCAGTTCATCCAAAACCCTCCGCAACCATACTACTTGGCATGCGGCTTACGTGGTAATGATGTACTTAGCCTCAACATTAGATAACACAATGATCGATTGTTTCTTAAATACCCATGACATTGCTCCAAACATGAGATGGAACGCATACCCAAAAGTGCTCTTTCGATCATTAGTGCTACCAGTCCAGTCACTATTTGTGTAGCCCACCAGTTCCAACTGATCTTGTCTGGTGTAAAAAATTCCATGGTTTCACATCTCATTGATATAGCGCAAGATTCACTTGCCTGCTTGCCAATGCGTGTCCTTTGGAGTCTTCATAAATCGATTGATCAAGCTGACTCCAAACATCAGATTTAATCGAGTTGCACTCAGATACATTAGATTGTCAAGTAGTCGCTTAAACAAAGTTGGATCAATATTTTTGCTAGAATCCAACTTGCTCAGCTTTAAACCTGTGGCAACAAGTGTGATGGCAAGTTTGTTGTCATCCATATTGAACCACTTCAGGACATCCTTCGTATACTTACCCTGAGAAATGAAGATGCCATCTATTGATTGGTCAACTTTGATGCTGAGAAAATACTTCATCAGCCCTAAGTCAGTCATCTTGAACTTCTTCTTCATGGCTATTTGGAACTAGTAAAAAAATACATCACTATTACCAGTGTAAATCAGATCGTCCACATACATGTAGACGATTGTCATCTTTCCTACTTCATTAATATTCAGGTACAGGGTATACTCATATGGGCATTTGACAAACCCATTCTCCTAAAAGTAGCCATAAATCCGACTATACCATACCCTGGATGCCTGCTTCAACCCATACAAATATTTCTTCAAATTTAAGACCTTGCCCTCCTATCCTTCAATCTTGTAACCTAGTGGCTGGTCTAAGTAGACATCCTCCTCCAAAACACTGTTGAGGAAGGATGACTTGATGTCCATCTAGTAAACACTCCAACCCTTCTGAGCTACCAGTGTCAGGATCATCGTGACTGTGTCAAGTCGGGCTACAGGTGCATACACCTCATGATAGTCAATGCCTAAATTCTACTTGTAGCCCTTCTCCACGAGTCTAACCTTGTCTCGATCGACCTCTCCTTGGGCATTGAATTTTATTTTATAAACCCACTTGACCCCAATGGTCTTCTTCCCTGCTAGAAGATCTGCCATCTGCCATGTGTCATTCTTCTCAATGGCATCTATCTCCTCATCTATTGCCTTCACCCACTTTTGATTCTAACTTACTTCTTCAAACTCAATTGGATCACACTCAATAAAGAATACAAAATCAGAATGTTCCTCATCTTCATGATTTTGGGTTACCTCATAGATGTTTGAAAGCTTCTCGTCTTCATGGGTGTACTCAAGTTGTAAATCCTGCTTGCAATAAGAGGCGACCGAGATGGTGAGACTGTGCTACAACTAGCACCATCATTGCTGCTTGAGGCTACAGGTGGTTGCATAGTATTCTTCTCCAAGTGCATAGACTCAATAACTATTGGCTCAAGTTGGCCATTCTTTGATTTCCAGTTCTAGGCTTGATCCTCGAGGAACTTCACGTCTTCACTGATGACAAGGTTATTCATCATAGGATTATACAGTCGATATGCCTTCACCTGGTCACTATATCCTTTGAAGATACACTTCTCTGCCTTGTTATCCATCTTCTATCTCTTCTCTTATGGAACATATGCATATGCAATGCACCTAAAAACTCGTAAATGAGCCACACACGGCTTCTATTTGCTCCATGCTTCCTTAGGAAAATTATCCTTCACACTCTTGGTGGGACATCTATTCAGTAGGTAAACTGCACAGGTTACAACTTCTGCCTAGAACTCATGCAGCAAACCCTTCTTCTTCAGTATACTTTGTGCCATCTCCATAATGGTTTGGTTCTTCCTCTCAGCTACACCATTATGTTGTGTTGTGTATCTGGAAGTAAGCTATGTTTGAATTCCTTGTTGTTTGCAAAAAATTTGGAATTCATTGGAGATGTATTCACCTCCACCATCTGTCTTGAGAGTTTTCACCTGGTAGCTGCTATGTTTCTCCACTAGAGCCTTGAACTCCTTGACTCTGGAAAAGGCTTCTGACTTTAGCTTGATGGGATAAATCCATGTCTTCCTGCTAAATTCATCAATGAAGGTTAGGAAGTGCTTATTACCAAAAAATGTGTTGGTCTGCATTGAACCATATATGTTTGAGTGTACTAGATCCAACGGTTGTGAGGTTCTCCAAGACTTCTCTTAAGGGAACAAATCCCTGTGTTGTTTGCTGACTAAAAAATCCTCACAAATCTAATATGGTTACTCAATATGGGGTAAACCCTTCACCATCTGCTTCTTGTGTAGCAGATTCAAGCCATTGAAGCTCAGGTGACCAAATCTGAGATGCCATAGCTAGGTAGCATCCTTCACAACTGCACTAAGAGACATTATAGACTCGTTTTGAATCTATAGCAAAAACATATTATTTTTTGTCATGCACACAATTGTGATTTGCCCATGTACTTTGTCTCTGATGGTGCAGACTCCATCCTTGAATTGAACAATGTGTTCTTTCTGCAGAACTATCTAATACTCAACAGGTTGTGCTTCAAACTAGGCATATAGTAGACGTCACAGATCTACTTTCTCTCCTCATGCCTTGTGCGGATGAGAATTTTGCCTTTACCCTTGATGGGAACCTTGTTGTTGTTCCCCATATTGACCTTGGACTGAACTATTTCATCCATTTATGATAACATCTTGTTCCCCGTCATATGTTTACTGCACCCACTGTTGAGATACTAGAAAATTTTCTAGCTCTCCTCCTCAATGCTGCACATCAACAGTATTTTCCCACATGCATATATGATCCCCACATTTTTGACTTCATCCATGTAGTGGGCTTGCTATTGGTTCTCCTTGGCCATCTTTTTTCTGCACTCAAAGATGTAATGGTCAAACTTCTTGCAGTAGTAACATTGGACCTTTGATTTATCCTTCTTCTGACCAGATCCAGCTTGCTGATTTCTCCAACTACCTCTTCCTCCTTTCTGATGGAAGTTGCAGTTGGTCTCCCCATCATTAGGGTTTGACCTTCCTCCTCGATTGTTGCATTTTCCACACTTACCTCTGCCTCTTCCTCCTTGAGAACTAGAGGCTCCATGGTGGGAATCTTGTCTGTCACTGTCTCGAAATGAGACTTGTGCCTTGAATGCCTGCTCTAGAGAGGACTGAGATGAATGGCTAAGCCTCTGCTCATGTGTCAACAAGGAATCCATGAGCTTGTCTATCGAGAGAGTTGTCATATCCTTCGATTATTCGATTGCTATCACAACCAAGTCAAACTTAATAAGCAGGCTTCTAAGAATCTTCTCCATAATTCTCTAGCTCTGCGTTATTTCTCCATTCAACCGTATCTAGTTGATGATATCTGGTATCCAGGAGAAGAAATCACTCATGGACTTCGACTCATTCATCTGTAGGTTCTCGAACTCCCTCCTTAGCATCTGCAACTTCACCAACTTCACCTTGTTGGTGCCTTGATATGAACTGGCGAAGATATCCCGGGCTTGCTTCACCTTGGTTTTTGTTGCAATCCACGGGAAAATCATCTCCTTAACCTTTTGCATGATATAGAACAAGGTATTTTGGTCCTTTGTATTCTCCTTCAACAGGTCCTTGTCTTCTTGAGAGAGTGTGGCCAGGGCTACTGCATCTGCCGGTTCTGGGTAGTCGTTCTCAACTAAATCCCATGACTTTTGAGATTTGAACAAGATCTTCATATGGATGCTCCAATAGTCATAGTTATTGTCATTGAATCGTAGAATCTGCAACTGCAATTTGTTGTTGCCGGAAGCCATGCATCAATCGTTTGTGTCACGACACTGAAGCTCTGATACCAATTTGAAGGTTTTAGAATCTTGAGGCATCACTCTATAGAGTTAGCGACCGCATAAGTTGTTATTTGCTAGCAGTGAATTCGGGCGTTGCTCACTATATGAGCGACAATCGACAGTCACTTTAAAACCAAGTGACACTTACAAATGCAGGATAGACAGAGAAAACATGAAATCCCAAATCTTCTGCTGCTGCAAATAGTGGTTCTGCTCCCCTGTTCGCTTTTCTCTTCTTCTGCACACTACATACATGACACAATGCTAACCGAACTGGTATATATAGTTGGACCAGGATGACAAAAGGCGGGAAAAAACTTTACACCAATCCGCATGCGGAAAATAAGTGCGATACGCAGGTACGTGTGCATTGTTTCTTCTCAAATAGATGGCTTAAAAAAACACTTTTTGACTGTGTGGTTATTCTGAAGAATTCTTTTGATTCGCCCCGATGTAAACGGAGGTTTCGTTTGTCTTACTTTTGACTTTGCG
>JAQPPZ010015098.1:0-21737 GCA_028583015.1 Wollemia nobilis
ATAAATAATGGGTAAATATGGTGGGAAACTATGGATGGATGATAAGTGGTTAGATTTTTGTGTCTACACTAACAAGCCAGATAACTCTACAATGTCACTATGCCACACAACTAGATAGAAAAATAGATTGAATCAAGAAACCATAACGTCCATAATCCAAGCCAAAACTCACAACTAGCAAAAGAATATACCAAACACTTCCATGCTCGCCAAAATCAAAGGTGACTTAACAAAGAGCCAACGAAAGCATAAACAAAAACAGAACCAAGCTATTAGAAAAATGAGAAAAAAAGGCTTAAGGACAACATTGCACTTTATTTTTATGGATGCTACCTATACAAGTTAACCTGACATCTCTTTATCTAGATCTATGCTCCAACGCCCTTGTTCTCTACAACCACATAATACTTCCCCAAAAGTCAAAGCAATGAACAATCATTAAACCTTCATTCAAAAAGGCTCAGGAATGACCTTATTGCATGGCCAAAGTAAAATTTGCATGGCTCTTGAGGAAACATTCATTAATTTCCACCTTTTATTTCCTAAAAAATAGGGCACCCACCCAAGCATAATGAAATTTATTTAATATTTCCTTTATTAAGTTTATTGCCACATTTATTAGTATCAATGGTTAATATTGATTACTAACCTTGATATTAAAAATATCAAATATTAATAATTTTAAGCTTATTAATTGGTTCAATGCTTACCTGATGCAGGGGCATTGCATTCTAACCCTCTTCCTCTTATTTCTAATGGTCATATTTTATTTCAATTAGTTATTTTTTTGTAATCGTTCCCCTACAATGGTCTTATCTTTTCAAAGGTCATATTGTAATGACCATATTGTAATGGTCATGTTGTAACGGTCATATTGTAATGACCATATTGTAACAATCATATTGTAACAATCGACTTCATTAGAGCCTACAAATGCTCAATTAGATCAATAGTTAGGGGGGTACGTTGTGAGCTTTGTACTACCACTTGGTGGCTTGGAGTTTTTTATTTTATCTCGTGTATTTTTGAGTCTCGTGGTGTTCAAAAACATAGCGACATTGACATATCCACCACTTGAATCTGTAATAGCATATTTGAATGTAATTTCAAGGTAGTTATTTTAATAAAAGCATTTATTTATTCTTTGCATCACGTATGTGTGTTTTGGTTGGATTCTACTATAGCACTGCTAACATAAAGTGTTATCAAAGCTTAGAAAATTTCCTACAAGGTTGTGTGTGCATTTACCTATTGAGTGAGTGGGTTGCATGTGTGAAAGAGAACGTGTACATGGATTGCAACAAGTGTGAAATAGAACTTGCTTAAGAATCTATACGAGTGGTGAAATAGACACTTAGTATTTTTTGGATTATCGTAAGTGTTATGCATGTGTGAAATATGTGTACGTAGATTACAAGTGTGAAACATAACTTTCCTAAGGATCTACACAAGTGGTGAAAAAACACTAGATATTTTGTGGATTATCGCAAGTGTGCTGCACATGTGAAATAGTACGTGTACATAGATTACAAGTATGAAACATAATTTGCCTAAGGATCTGCATGAGTGGTGAAATAGACACTTGATATTTTATGGATTACCCCAATTGTGTTGCATGTGTGAAATAGAACGTGTACATAGATTACAACAAGTGTGAAATAAAAATTTCCTAAGGATCTACGCAAGTGGTGAAATAGAAACTTGATATTTCATGGATTACCACAAGTATGAAACAAAAATTGCTTAAGGATTTGTTTGAATGGTGAACAAGATGCTAAATTTTTTTATGAATTATGACAATGGCATACACACACCCTATTGGTCAAGGTGGAGGTGAAAAATGCACAAATCAAGATTCAAAACAATTGAACAACTCATGAGCAGGAGCTCATGAAATTTTAAAGCATGGGAGTCTAATGCAGGAGCATCACATTCTAACCCTCTTCCTCTTAAATTCCTAACGGTCATATTTTATTTTGGTTAGTTATTTTTTTTGTAACCATTCCCCTACAATGGTCTTCTCTCTGCAATGGTCATATTGTAACGACCATATTATAATGGTCATGTTGTAACAATCATATTGTAACGACCATATTGTAATGATCATATTGTAACGATCATATTGTAACGATCAAATTTATCAGATCCTATAAATTCTCAATTAAATAAATATTTAGGGGGGTGGACTATGAGCTTTGTACCATCACTTGGTGGCTTGGAGTTTTTTATTTTATCTCTTATGTGATTTTGAGTCTTGTGGTATTCAAACATAGAGCGGAATTGACATATCCACCCTTTGAATCTGTAATAGCATCTTAAAATGTTTAAACTTAAAGGCTATTATTTTAATAAAAGCATTTATTTATTCTTTGCATTGCATCTGTGTATGTTGATCAACTTCTATTGTGGTGCTCCTGACATTATTACCACACACAAGCATATATGCCATTCAACAAACAATGTTACACACCATTGCTTTATCCTTAAGTAGGTGGCTATATTTATTTAAGATAGTCCATTGCTACATCAAACTAATAAGGAGACTCATTGCGCAAGCAACTTACCAGTCTAATTATGTGAATATATAATAGATACAAAAGTAATGCACCTCTATAAGGGATGTTTGGTTACCCGAAGCTATCAATGAACAAGTCATCACCATTATTTTTTCAAAATATCTCTCACTGTAGGTGGTTCAACCATATGATCCCACTAGTGAGAGCACCTTGTCTTGCACCCACAAATACATCAACAATATCATATTATAAGTTCAAAATAATGCAATAATCTCATCACATAAACATCATAAAATGAAACTATGTAATTAAACATTCACACAAATACATAGTTCATTATCAACAAAGAGTTATGCCAAGGAAGGTTGTTAAAAAATTTCAAATTCTTCCTCAAATTTCAATTTCAAATCTTCAATTCAAATCTCATTTCGTTTCATTAAATAATTTTATATCACCAAATTTAAACTTCTTATATCTCCCAAATTAAGTTTTCAATTCCAAATTTCTTCTTTGATTTATTAATTCCTTCAATTAATAAATTAATTTCTCTTCTTCATTCACTTTAGTCTTTAATTAATTAAATCAATTCCTTATACCTCCTAACATAACATCAAAATGACACCTTATCGTTTTAAAAAATACATCTTATAACTCCAACTATCTAGTTCAAAAATCAAATGTGTCCCCCAACTAATCAAACGTACCCAAAATAATTCTTACCTTCAATGGCACTCATGTAAACATATTGTTAGGGTAAATTAAATGCCTTTCTTTAGGGAAAATCTACTAAAAGTAATGTTGGCTCATAGTCATCCTTTTGAAAGACTTGAAATATGCTTTAAAAAATATTACGATTTCCTCCTCACATATGTCTCCTTTAGGGTTTCTACTAGGATATTCTATTGTGCAAATATCCTTCCTCTCTATTCAATTGCTACTTGTACTATGATACAATTCTCCAAAACTACTTTGAACTATGTATAACTCTTGCATACAGTGCTTTGTGTAACTTTCCAATGCTACTTATGGACCTCTGAAGCTATGTATAGCTTCTTTGATTTTTATATATATCCCAAACTCTTCCTTTAGGGACTCAATGCATCTCTACCTCTAATTTGGTAGTAGTATAATATTATCTCCTCAATGATAAATCTCTAATAACTTCCCCTCCAAATCTTCTAACGTGTCTCCTTCATAGTGTTCAATCTCGGTCAACTTCACCTCCAAAAATCCAAATGCATCCTCCAAACAAACTCCATTATATCTTCTCCTTCAAAATTATCTTCTTTGCAATGTCCAATATCTAATTACTTCAACTCCAAAAATTTTTAATGTTTCCTCCATGATATACTTCCAATATCTCACCAACATCTTATGTTCCTCAAATCTTTCTTCTAGTAGCTTCTCATGCCCACTTCACATTTTCCAAATTCATCCTTCACTCTTCTTCTCCAGTATTTTCTTTGTTTCTCCAAATTCATACATCCAATAATCTCTCACAAACATTGCTCTGAGGCAAGATGGCTCTAATACCACTGTTGGTAGATATACCTAAAAATATCACAAGTAAAATATTTCCAGGGTCAAAATCACACACATAAAATCACATTCAATAGTAACACAAGTATTGCACAATATAAAACTTCTCTATTACATTCATACATCAAAATTTCTCATATTATAAACTTGTTACATAGCATGGAGCTTTATCTCCAATATATAACCCTACAAAAAACTCTTCAATATTATTGAATTTTGATCTCCTTAAACTCACAAGAGATGCAACTTTTCACATGCCTTACATTATGATAGTCTCTCACGATTACATAACCTCCCACTTATAATCTCGATACATCTCACTTGACTATTCACTTACACACTTGACACCTATCACTCATGACTTTTCACTTGAACACATGACACATTTCACTCATAACTCTCACTTGCACACTTGACACCTTTCACTTATAACTCACACTTAATTACATGACACATAAACACTCTTTATAACTTGACACCTACTATTGACACAAATATTAAACACTCTTCCTAATCTAAATATTTACAATATTACTCAATTTAAAGGCTAGGGACATAGTCAATGTGAGTTGATGACTCATGTTTACTAGGAATTCCTCGTTGAAGATAAATAATTGCAATGGTCTATTCCCATCATGATGCAATTTCATAAGATTTCCCAGGCCTATCGAACTAGGGTAGAAATATCACTAATTGCATCAGTGTAGCATGCATGTGGCCCAAAATATCTAAGGGAATCACAAATCTATTTTTACCTCAAACTTCAATGGCCAAAATGGCCATAGTCTCTCTAAGAAGCTAGCCACAAAGGGGAACCTTTATGTAGCTAGTTAGCAGGCTGAGGTCTCATTCATTATCAAAATTAACCAAAAAAATCACTCCACCAACTAAGGACCATGCACCACCACACATAGAAATCAAGAAAGAGCTATCAATATATAATCCTTACTATGTCTGGACCTAGTAAGTTTTCTTGTGTTGAGTCAAATTAAGCCATAGACTCTACTCCTAGTGGTACCCTTCTATCATTTCCTTTACATTTTAGCTTTGTGACCATACTTACCTTAGAACCCAAACACTTTTATTTCTTAGAAGGTGTTCGTAGAGTCCTTAGAGCAACATTTATTGATCCCTGGTTGACATCGTTTATGGTTGAGACTAGGATGGTATCCGATCATCTTCAAGCCCCCAAATTTTATTCTTGATTAATGCAAACATCCTTCACAAATGCTTTTGTAGTGGTTCATCTTCCATAAATCTAAGAATTTCACCTTTAACGATGGAATACAAATACCCATGATAGTACCTATTAATCATTACTTTGGTCCTGAAGGCCAATGAAATAGGACCAAAATCCTATCACGTTATTATATGCTAATGTATTTAGAGTGTAGGCTTGTTTTGAACACTTTAATTTTTTCAAAGTAACAATGCTGGAGCTATGAACCAACTAGTTAAGGATAGGAACACACCATTGATAGAAGGGATGTGAGGGCCTGTCTACACCAAGAAGGTAGACCGATCATGATGACCCAAGATCCAAATACAATATTTTTAATTGTAACAACTTAAATATATGCTATTGAATCTAGAATTACCATAGTTGTTGGCACCAAAATTTCCCTCCAATGGATCCTTGTTAACAGGTTTAGATTGTCCTCATTCTAATTACCAGACTTGATGAGCCCAGTATTTTTATTTATTTTCACTACCTCCTCATGTTACAATTGGGTAATTTGCATGCCTACTGCCTTCCTTGGATGTGGTAGCCATTTATTAGACTTCCTCTTTCGAATCTAAACCTAATTCTTTATAAGTCATAACCACCATGGTAGGAATTTATCCTACCATAAAAAGTTGATAGGGTAGAAATTTTAATGAAGCATCATCGATACAAGGATCGTGCAATCCGTCAAGTTATCATGAATCACTAGAATAGTGGGCCAAAGCTTGCATCGATATTTTATTTGATAAATGCATCCCCTATGAGAGTTGGTATCTAGTGCACGTATTACCTCTAGAATTAATATGGTTATTCGAGTAGTAAGGTACCATAAAAGAAACTATAACTAATTTAATGAGCCATCTGTAGTTGCATAGTCTAAAATAGTTCATACTTAGACATGCATAACTTAATATTTGAGACAAGCATATGACTACTAGTAGGATCAACCAGGTAGCTTCCAAAAATAATGTGGCTTGAGGGTACCTTTGATTTTCCCCCTACACCTATTCACTTTTGAAAATCATAGCTTAGCATGTCATTCATCCTTGCACTAAAATTACCTACTCACACCACAAAAAGTGAGATGAGAAATAAGAGGGTCTTTTATATAGATTTTCAAGGGTCGAGGGTGGGGATGAGAGTGAATATTTTTTCTTTTTGAAGAGGTGGGGGAACCAGGGGTAATAAGGATGAGAAAATGGGTTCTAGGAGAGTTCTTTCTTTTCTTTGGATAGGGATGTAGGGGTAAGAGTGTATTGGTTAAGAATTGGGGGTAGTGGATGCAAAGAGGATATCAATTGGAGCGAGACACAATGGGATTCAATTCATAGGCACCTGGGAAACACATCCCATATGAAGCCCTTTACCATACTTCTTGATACCTCTTGACTCATGATTGAAATGGTCGAAGTGTATGCACCATGCACATGACCACCTCCATTGCAAGGCTACTTGAGAACACCCTTCCTCAGGATATCTCGTATGCACTTTGTAACAACACAAAGCCTCTCAACCAAAATGATCTCAAGCGACAAAAGATAAGATAGAATAACTAGAAATAAGACTGAATAGAGTGATGAAGGAACTAGGGATAGGCCAAAAGAGGGATGCTTTGGAATTTTGATTCACAAACACTTGAGAAGCACATCCCATATGGAGTCATTCACCTATGATCTGAAGCAACATCACTACTCACAATTGACTTGATTAGACGAGATGCATCGTGTACATGACCACCTCCATTATAAGGTCTCTTGAGGATGATCTTCCTCAAGATATTCATCTACATGCTTTCTCAGGGTGCACACCACCGAGCCCAACCAACTCTCGGTCCACTTAATAGTTGGAAAGAACCCAAGGATCGATAAGGAGCCCAACCGAAAGGTGAGAGATAAAGCCACCCCTTCGAGCCTCCTCCATTATTTAGCTTAAATTAGATCATGATGGCTATCTCTTAGAAGAAAAACATAAACCCACCTCAAATGGATCCCCCTACTAACCACTACTCGGATAAGGCCACCCCTGCATGCTACTAAGACAAGCCATTCGCATCGAGGGTAGGAACCTACTACTGAGGCCCAATAAGGGGTGGTGGAATTACACATTGGTGAGGTGCACCCATGCTGTACATCCTAATGAGTCGACATCTAGCTACTTGGATAAGCTATTCACTAGGAGATATTTTAGAAGGTAGTGAAGGGGCACCTTCCAAAGGTAAGATGCCTTCTCGTTAGGCCACCACTACATGCTACTAGGTCAAGTAATTCATGCTAGTGATCAAAACCTGACATCCAAATAAAGGGAAAGCAAACTTGCATTCTGGTGAGGGGTGCCCATGTTGCACATCCTACTAAGTCAAAATCTAGCCACTTGAACAAGCCATTCACCAAGAGAAATTTTAGAAGGCAATGAGGTGGTACCTTTCAAAGGCAAGACATCTTATTGGATCACCATTATAAACTACTAGGTCAAGATATTTACATTAGGGGTAGGAACTTGCTACAAAATCTAGATAAAGGAGCAATAACTTACATTTTTGTGAGGAGCACCCATACTACACATCCTATTGATTCAATATCTAGCTACTTGGACAAGCCATTTTTTAGGAGATATTTTAGAAGGTAGTGAGGGAGCAACTTCCAAGGCAAGACACATTCCCTAGGGCATTTCATGTTTGTGTCTAGGAGGAGGGACATATTGATGCATCATAGCATTAACGATATCTAATCAATGATTGCAAGAAAATGGAGCAAAGCAAAGAGGACAAAAAGGACACGATGATGAGCATCATTGTGGGATCACCTCAAAATTAAGGGATAGGAAAGTGAGCTTCTCCTCATTGGTCGATGCCTTGCACATCGATAGGCCTTCCTACATCATTGTGGGTTTCACTTCATAAACAATACATCTAGGAAACTAAAGATGCAAAGAGCCAAACAATATTTTCACTTTAAAATAAATGCAACAACCAAAGATGCAAAAATCCCACATGATAATAGGTAGGAAGGCTACCATGCACTCAACTATGAGAGATCCCAAATGACATAGGTCTTAACCATCTGGGCCTTCTACTTTACCTCCATTGAACTCACATCACGATGAGCATCACTTGAGAAAGAAACTTCTTCAAAAATATAGCACAAACGATTCCCAATTCAAGATGTCAAGAAAGAGGAGAAAAACACGATAGGACAAGGATGGGGGTGGAAATGGACTCCACCATGGGTAGCCTTGTGATGAGTGTAATGAGGAAACTACTATAAGAAATACATATGATGACAATATTATCAATAACATAATTTCTAGGGATGTGCACTTGCAAAGCCTTGATGCACCTATTGGGCACATAACATGCAAGTATCAAAGAGGACAACTATGATAGGCCACACCCTCTCACACACCACCTATCACCCTATGAGAAGGATGAATAAACCTAAAAAAATACCAAGAGGTATTTGATAGGGCTATCATCCCTCCAATGCCATCGAGGAACTGACACAAGTGTCAATGTTGATATAAACATGAAGCAAACAAAAAAAGCAAGAGAGGATCGCGATCTAAAGAAGCCTTCTAGGGAAAAATATTGCCAACACCACTCATATTATATTATTTGATGTGAAGGATTTTTTCCTTCAATATTTGGTTCCAATCTACTTCTTATATTTATATTTTAGTTCTAACTTTGATGTTTCTCATGATACTGGTAGTGGTTCCCATTCCTTTTTCTTTTGGAGAAGTTATTACATTCTTTCACCATAATTTTCTTATGCTCAATATAATACTTCTTCTATCCCTTGGTCATCTCTTTAATCACAAAACAAGAAAATATTAGAATCATTATGTATCATCAAAATCATGTAAAATCCTATATCATCTAAGGAGCTACGATTTGAAGTTTTGACTTCACTAATTTGAGATGATAAAGTTTGGTCTACTACATTTTTTAGTGCTTATATTACTCAATTGCCTTTATGAATTTCTCTTTTTTTTAGATACAATGTACCTTGGAATTAACTATAATTATTTTAGATGGTAAATTATAAATTATATTGCACCCCTATTGCTCCTAGGGTGAAGCTTGAGGCTACTTGTCCTCCACATTTGGTGGATGCTTCTTTTTCTTGATAATTAATGAATGAGTTTCTCTATATTTCCCACAATAGATTAAAAAAATCATTTACTATTAGTATTTATTCTTATCATATATTGAGGCCTTGTGAGAGTCATTAAAAGGATAATTAAGTGGATATTTTGTTACATAAATAAATGGTTCTATTATTGTAGAAGGATACTTATATTCAAGATCAAACATATACAATGAATGCAACCCCACTTTAAAATATTTATTGTAAATTGGTTTCCAATATATTTTTGATATTTCAACAACCAATATGCTTTTATCTATCTTTCATCAAAGTAGAACATTGTAGTTTTGGTTATTCTAGACATCACCTCCAAAGGATGAGAATGTTTCTTTATTAATTGTCTTTCTCATAAGGGATCTACCATCTTATTTCATAATAACTAGAGCATTTTCATCCGATTCATAATATAATGAAGAATTAGTAGACCACATAAATCAATATTTAGATGCATAAGAATGAATACTCCAATAGTAGAAATTAATTCTTATAAGTTTTATACATTTAAATAGATCGACTTGATGAAATTTTCTAAAACATTATGCTTAAAGTTACTTTCATAAAGTTACAAAAGCATTTTTTGGATGGGAGAACTTTGATAAATGGTGTTATTAGTAATGTGTTCTCTCCATGACTCTTATTTTATATTAAGAGAGGATATTGAAATATGTACCATAATCAATATTGTATGTGACACACACACATAATGCTATGATCCTATTTGATACTTTGTAAGGTGATCCATATGATTGTATTATGCAATAATATGTTAGATTGATGCTTATTGGGGTATGTGGCTATTATATTAAAAATAATATTTATATTCCATTCTTCAATCATCAAATATATCAATTAAAGATTATTTCATTTTAATAAAAAATAATTATAGAGCACCATCCTATGTTTCATGTGTTTTCTTTCTTTTTTTATTTTTCTATATGTTTGACATTATCTAGTTAATGTGTTTTTTAAATTCATTTTTCTTAAGGTATTGTGAATTTTTATAATAATAAGCATATTCACTAGAAAAAAATCAAATTTTAATGTTGATGACATGGTAATCCTAATATTAATTTCTAGTAAAAGCTCTTTTCATCCATTCAACTTTGTTGTGATTCTTTAGTATTTTTTCATGAGGTTTTAATTTTTTGCATTCATCCATGTATACGAATCTAGCTTACTAATTTTATATTGAAGCTTCTCACTCACTGAAATTGGATTCATGGGATTTCTATCCTTTGACCTTTTGTTTATATTTTACTGACTCAATGAAATGATCACTTTATATTATTTTCTTTTGTTCATATTGGTACAAAGGTTATTTCTTCATGATGAAAAATATATTTAGATACACTAGAAATAAGTAAAACAATAAAAACATTATGAAATATATTAGTTAAACCTCAACCTATATTTAACTAAGAATGTGCAAGTGAAATATGAAATATGATGATTCTAAAACTTTGTTCTAAATGTACAATGAAATATGATGAATGAAAACCCTATAAATTCTTTCCCTACAAACTAGAATTTCAAGGATGTATCTGAGGTTGAACAAAAAATCCTAGACAGGAATGCTATCCAGGGATGACCCAATGGGGTCACCTCTAGATACCTTTTGAGATCAAAATAGTTCATTTGCATATCTATTGAAGGAGGAACCTCAAACAAAGACTAAAGAAGCATAAAAAATGACACTAAAAATGCTCTTTGAAATTGCTACAAAATTATCAATGAGTAATGAGGTACCTCAAAGGATAAATGGATGCTTGCCATAGTTTGAATCAAGGCCAAAGATTGTCATTTAGTAGATTATAGTAGAAGAAAAGGTTCTATATAGAGCCAATCATTGCCTGATCCACAAATTCATAGGTATTCATCCTACCTTTAACTTATTGCATTCATGGGTTCGATAGAACTACGATACTCTTGATGAGTATTCCTTGTGGTTTAGTAGTAATGGATATTTTATTATTAGTTTTTCCTCTCGACCCAACATAAATAAGGTATTCAAATTAGAAAAGAGAAACCATGTCCCAATAGGATTATTCATCCAACCTTGGAGAGTGGAATTTGATACCCAAATTGAAACCACTACAATCCTAGTTTGGTATTGATTGTATGCACTAAAGTGGGTAGTCTTTGGTATGAGTACAAGAAAAATTCCAATCTAAATGGCTTCCCAATCGAGTTTTTTAGAACTTTTGGGACATCTTGGAGGAGGATATAATGGTTGTCGTAGAGGACTCTAGGGGTAGTAAAATAATGCTTAAAGAATTAAATTAGACATTCATTTCCTTAATTACAAAAGGGGAGGAGGAGCTGCATATTTTAGATTACAAATCTATCCCCTTATGCAATTCCATATACAAAATAATCATGAAGGTAATGATCACGTCACTAAAAACTCTCCTAGACAATATTATCTGCTTAGAACAAGTGGGTTTTATAGAGGGTAGATAGATCTTGGATGGTGTAGTTCTAGCTTAGGAGGTAATCCAATCAATGCAAATATATGGCAATAGAGAAATATTCATAAAATTAGATATGTCAAAGGATTATGATAGGGTGGAGTGGAGCTTCTTGTCAAGGATAATAACAACCTTTGACTTCTCTCAAGATTAGATAGAGTGGGTTATGAGTTGTGTCTCTACTCTGACATACTCAATGTTAATCAATGGTCTTTCCTGATAATCATTTTGAACCACTAGAGGTATTTATTATGGAGATCCTTGTTCCTATTATATTTTTTATATATTGGCTAAAGGCTTGGGTAGATATCTTGAGAGGAATAAATAGAGTTTACTCATAGGTATCAAGGTGGGTAAGGAGGTATTGGCTAACCTACAATTTATGGATGATACATTATTGATGGGAGTGGCCAACCTCAAGGAAGCAAGAATGATCAAAGATACTCTTAATGTTTATCTTAGGGGTATAAACCAAGTCATAAATGTTAATAAATCCAAAATGGTCTTCGTCAATATTGATAGAGTGTTTTAGAATAGAATTCTAGAGATCTTGGGATTCATGAGGACTTCTCTCCTATTGGTCTATTTGGGGTCCTTTGAATTTAGAAAAACTAAAGATAATTGTCTAGAGGAATATTTTAGAACATATCAAAGAAAAATTAACCATTGGTATTATAAATGTTCAAATTATGGGGGTAGATTATTTTTTTTGCAGTTAGTCATTCAAACCATGCCAAGCTATAAATTTTCTATCATGGTTATCCCACATACCATATGGAAAGAGTTTGACAAGATGAACATTTTTTTATGAGGAGGAGCAAAAGGATATAGAAAATGGGTGTTAGTAGGTTGGGTGAAAGTAATACAAACCAAGGTGAAGGTAGGCTTGTGCCTAAGGAGATCAAAGATAAATAACAAAGCTTTGGCCAAAAATATTTGTTGGCGGTGGATCTCCCAATCAAATTTTTTATTCAACAAAGTTTTAACTAGTAAATATTTAGGACAAGTGAACTCGAATGAGGCAAATCATTTTACTTTAAATGGTAGTGGGCCATTAGTGTGGGAGGTACTAAATCTAGGATCTCAGGTAGCAAAATATGGATTATTTTGAAAATTAAGGAGAGGGGAGAAGGCACAATTTTGGACAGATTCATTGGATCAATACCCACCTATCATTGTTGAATTCCTAAAACTACAACTAGTAAAAAACCATGGAAAGCAAGGTTTGGATGAATATTAAAAGTTATTTCAACACCATCTAGTTATGGGATTATAAATTTAATCAATTTAAGAAGTTGGATGACTGGCCAATTCCAATTCCTCTAGAATTAGTACCTGTCATGACTAAAATCCTAGTAGGAATATTTCTCATAGGTAGGGATGTGGAGGATGAATTATATTGGGGCTATATAAGCCTTGGAGCCTACACAATAAAGGATGGATATAAAAATATCCTTTTTGAAGCTCCTTATGCTTATTAAGTTGAGAATTGGAGAAATATTTGGTAGTCCAAGGGTTGATTAAAGTTTAACTTCTTTACTTGGTAGTTCATGCATAATAGAATTCTTACCTTTGATAATCTAAGGTGTAGGGGAACCATTGGCCCATACCAAATTTTTATGCTATAAAGGTGAGGAAACATTTGACCACCTAATTTTTGTGTGTCTTCTCAAACGTTAGATCTAGGAGAGATGATTATTAGCTTATAAAAATAAAGTCAATGATGATCTAAAATAGATTAATATTTGAGAAATATGGAAGAGGGGTAGATTTAAATTTAAAGCTCTTCGTATTGGATCGAAGCTTGTATTAAACATTATTTGGTGGCAATTGTGGGTGGAGAGAAATGGATAAATGTTTAGAGAAATATTTTCATCCTTGGATGGCATCTCATAGGGCATTTGGAGCAAAGTCAAAAATTGTGGCAGTGTATGCTAAAGAGGAAACTCAGGCTGATATAGGGATAATGGAGAAGGAAGCTATAGTGTAGGAGGGGTAGGACAAAGATAGATGGAAAAAACCCTTGGAATGTTGGATTAAAATTAATACTAATGGAGCTGTAAAAGGCAATCCAAATAGATATAGAATTGGAGTGGTCTGCAAGAATCATGTTGGGAGAGTTCTCTATTGGGAACTACAAGACCTAGGTAAGGCCATGAATAATGAAGCAAAAGCCTTAAGTATTAAATTTGCTTCTATCTAGGCAGTAAGACAAGGTAATAGGAGGATAACAATAGAATAAAATTCTCATATCTTGGTAGGAGCTCTAGATTGCATAAGGAACTTTACTTTGGAGACATGGAGGTTAAGGATTCTTGTCACCCAAATTAAGAAGTTGTGGAGGGATTGGATAATGTGATCCCTATTTATGTGAGTAGATCTCTGAATACAATGGTAGACTTCCTGACTAAGATAAGTATCGAGAAGGAGGTAAGGGTTCAATGGTATAGTGGTATGGCTATTGAAGATGAGAGGATTGGGCAAGTTAGTGAGAAAATCCATGTTTGGCTAATATAAAGAGCCACTACATTTTTATGGTTTAGGAGATTTGGCTCCAATACAAAGATCCTTTTACTGCTGCAACCAAAAGTAGTTAGTTCTTAGGATCTTGGGCTTTAGAGTTATGGAAGTTTTTGGAAAGTTAAAAAGAGGAAATGATTGCTCTTACTGGTTAAGGTTGGGAGGTGTCTCGTACCAACTTGTAAATATATTTTTAAGTAGGGTTTTGAAAGGGTTACCCTTCCCTTTTTACACTGCTTTAGTCACATTGAGCTATTTGGTGCTATTGAGATTTAAACCTTGGGGTGGGCTACATCAAATATTTATCTCAACCCAACCAAGAAACCATTGACAATTTTTTTTTTTTTTTAAACATACGTTTTTTTATAAGGAATCTAAATATCTTCATAGTAAATATGGTTTAAACCTTAATTTTTTTTAAAAAAGTATATAAACAACAATATTAAACAAGTGACAACAAAATATTCATGTATAATTTTCCTATTTTCTATTTAAAAAACACTTAAAATTCATAAAGATAGAGTTGGATTTAAATAACGACGATATAAAAATATTTATATAAGTTTTCTGGATCAGTCGTTCTTTAAGTTAATTTTTGGATGAAATTGAATGAACTTCAAGATAACATATTTGATGTGCTTGAGACTTTTGAGGAGCCACATGTTGAGGAGCAAGTCTAGAATGGAGGTGATATGGATGCTTGTATTCAAGAGCCAGGTACTTGTTCTTTCCTAAATCCTTCTTTTAAAATGTAAAATTTTTATAAGGAAGGGGTGGTGCCTAATAAACATCTTGTAGGAAATGAAGATAAGTCCAAAGAGGTGTCAAATTGTCTTGATAAAGTTATTGATCATTCCCCTTTGGCTGAAATATTGAATGAGGGAAATAAGGATGAGACTAGGTTTGAACCCTCCCAGGATAGGACTATCAGAGAGGAAGGAAAAAATAAATTTTCTTCTGTGTTAGGTATTCACCCAAAAACTATTAAAAAATGTGGGATGGAGATGGTGGTAAAAGCAGGAAGAAATAAGGATCAAGAAAAAGTGAAATTGATAGCGGAATCCTTAGTTGAGTTTGATGTTGTTAAGACATTCTATTCTCACTTCTCTATTCCCTAAAATGAAAGTAATATCTTGGAATGTTAGGGGTTTGGGTAGTAGACCTAGATAAAAAGCTACTCAGATTTTGATCAGATATCATAGACCTGATATTGTTTCATCCAGGAAATAAAATTATCTTGTGAAGATATGGTTAGAATTGCTTCTAAGATATGGAGAGGTGGTCAATGTCTTGCTATTGGAGCCTAGGGTTCGATGCGTGGTGTTACATATTTGTGGGATCCACGAAGCTTAAATCCCTCTTGGTGGGTGGGTAGTAGGAACTGTCTCTCTATGGTTGCTACCTACTTTTCATCTAAATATTCTATTCTTCTATCTAATGTGTATATCCCTAGTGATTTATCAGGTAAAATCCTCTTATGGAATCATATTAGATTCATTAAATCTCTTGCTCCTAATTATCCTTGGATTGTGGCTAGGAATTTTAATTCTATCATGTCCCTAGAGGAGAAGAATGGTGGTGTGGAGTGTTTGGGCTCTTCTTCTACTTTGATGAGGGACAATATTTCTTTCCTTAATCTTGTTGATGTGAAGCCTCGAAATGGGCTCTTTACTTGGACTAATAGAAGATGTGGAACAAATTTTATTTATGAAATATTGGATCAGTTCCTTACTTCAGATAATTGGTTTTATGATAGTTGGACTTTGTTCCCAAAGATTCTAAGTTGGAGGGGCTCTGATCACTGGCCCATTCTCTTTTAGTCCTCAAGATTCTCATTGCCAAGAAATATGCCTTTCAAATTTTAACTTATGTGGCTCAGGGATAATGATTTGTATGAATATGTGGAGAGGTGGTGGATCAAAGGGAAACCCAAATTTGGCACTGCTATGTTTAATGTTTTCAAAAGCCTCCAGTTTTTCAAATTTAAACTCAGGCAATGGATCAAATTTTCTTTTGGAAATATTTTTTAGAAGAAAAAGCAACTACAGGATAGCCTGGAGGAGATCACTTTTCAAATTAAAGATGAAGGATTGACAAAGGATATTTTGGAAATTGAAGTTTCCTTTTCTAGTCAACTTGCTGAATGGGAGCTTCATGAGGATATTTTTTGGAAGCAAAAATCTCGGAATGACTAGTTTTTGGAAGGGTATGGAAACACCTCTATTTTTCACAATTTGGTTAAAGACCAGAGGAATGGTAATGATATAGTATCACTTCTAATCAGGGAAACTCTCTCATCCTTTGAAGATATCTCTAATGAAGCAGTCAGGTTCTTCTCATCTCTTTTCTTTGAGTAGGGTCCTCATGATCCTATTAATACGAGGCTTATTTTGAATTGTATTCCTAGGCTGGTATCTAATGATATGAATAAGATGTGAATGGACCCCATCTCGATGGAGGAACTTAAAGCGATGGTTTTTCAAATGAAAAAATGTAAAGCATAGGGTTATGCATAAGGGGTTAGACTCAAAATGTACTTGTAAAAATGTCGAATCCTAATCAAAATCAAGGTGAATCATGGAGAATCCTAAGAAAATTAAATCGAGCATCTTCATACCAAAATTTAGGGTATTTGAAGCCCTAAAATGTAAGGTCATATTTGGGGCCACTTTTGACCTATTAAATCATCTTATAACTTCATAAAAACACCACCATTAGATCAGGCTTGAAAAGATCTTTCCAACGAGTACAAATATGCCTATATTTGGATATATATTGTGGTGAATTGACCTTAAGAAAAAATTGGTCCTAAAATTTTTAGGCGAATGGGCCAACGTCAAGGGTCCTCATATTCACCAATTTTCAATTTTCAAAATCCTAAAATTCGTCCAATTTGTGAATATTCACCTCTATGCATAACCCTGGTAAAGTACTTGGACCTGATGGTTTCCATATAGAATTTTTCCAATAATTTTGGGAAGTGTTATCTTTTGATCTGCTAAAAATTGTTTAGGAATCCCCAGTCAATAAACAAATGCTTAAAGATATTAATTCAACCTTCCTTGCTCTTATTTCCAAATCTGAAAATGCTAGCTCATTGGGATATTTGTGTCCTATTTCCCTATGCAATATTACTTAAAAAATTATTACCAAGATTATTGTAGATCGACTAAAGAAAGTTCTTGGTTTTCTTATTTCTCCTGAGCAAGGTGGGTTTGTTAAGGGTCATTAGATTTTGTATGGTGTGGTGGTTGCTACTGAAGCTATTCACTCTATGGATATCTCTAAGAAAAAGGCTATGTTCATTAAGCTTGATATGTCCAAAGCTTATGACAGGGTTAGCTGGCCTTTTTTTGTAGAACATCCTTCAAGCTTTTGGGTTCTCGTATAATTGGATTGAATGGATCATGAGTTGTGTGACTTTAGCCTCCTTTGTAGTTTTAATCAATGGTTTATTGTTCGCTTTCTTCTTGACCTCTAGGGGAATTCATCAAGGATATCCCTTGTCCCCCTATATTTTCATCCTTATGGTTGAAGGTTTGGGCATACTTCTCAGGAGTTTTCAAAATTGTGGTGCTATCCAGGGATGGTATTGGGCAGAGAATTATTTATCTCAGTTTCATCTTCAATTTGTCGATGATACTGATCTGATGGGGAGGGAAAATTTGAGGAAGTAATAATTTAGGAAGGCTTTAGATATTTACTTATCTACCTCTAGTCAAATGATTAATGAAGAGAAATCAAAGATCTTCTTCTTCAATACGGATGGTCGAATTCAACGTAGGATTGCTAATATTCTACATTTTTAGGTGGGTTGTTTGCAAGTGGAGTATTTGGGGATTCCTATTTCTTATAAAAATATTGGAAGGGCTTACTGGAAAAGTATTTTGGATAGATTTAGATCAAGATTAATCATTGGAATTTTTGGTGGGTATCTTTTGCTGGTAGATTAATGCTTTTGAAGTTTGTACTTCATGCTTTACCTATTTAAAGGTTTTCTATCTTGGCTTCCCCTAAGTGCTTTCTTAAAGAATTTGATTCTCTTTCTAGAAAATTTTTATGGGTAGGAAACCTAGACTATAATAAATAGAGCTTGGTCATTTGGGATACTGTGTGTTGCCCTAAATATATGGGGGGTCTTGGTTTGAGGTAATCCAATTTGAATAGTCTCGCTTTGGCTGCTAAACTCTATTGGAGGTGGTGTAGTAATCTTGATCAGATTTGGGCTAAAATTCTTAGCCTCAAATATTTTGGTGGTGCTCCGACTGATGAGATTACGATATTGGAGTTGAGGGGAAAAGGTTCCATTGTTTGGGACACTCTAAAAAAGGTGCCATGCTTATTAAGAAGGGTATCTTTTGGATTGTTAATAAGGGAAACAATGCCTTATTTTGGGAAGATTCTTGGGATAATCATCATTCTATCCTTTATTATTTTCACCACCTTCATCTTCTTCATGATATTTTTTCTGATGCGGGTTGGTTTAAGGTGGCTAACTTCAAGCGAAAAAGTCCTCTTGGCAGTTATTTTACTCACTGATGGTGGGATTCATAGGGTTGGACAAAGGGTGGCTGTCTTGAGGATCGTGACACTATGGCTTCTATTTTGGCTGAGAGACCATGTTTTTCTGTTGAAGACTGATATTAATGCTTTGGGACATAATTTGAAATGGAAATACACTGTTGCTCTGGGTTATCAAACCCTTATTATGTAGAGAAGAGAGGAGATTGTGTCCCCCCAGTGGAAGAATATTTGGAATAAGTTTGTTTGGTTCAAATGCAATTTTTTCTTTGGTTTCTATGTTAGAATAAATGTTCAACTTGGGATATTATTCAGAAAAGAGGTTTTTAGGGTCCTTCACTATGTTTTCTTTTGGGAAAGAATGAGGTGACCATTCCCTATATTTTATTCCAATGCTCATATTCCCTAGAGGTTTGGAACTTGTGGTGGCAGATCTGGAAAAGGCCCATCATCCATGCTACTTCTATTTTTGAGTTTTTAGAAAGCTTGGTTAGACCCCCTGCCTCTGCTTCATGTCTTCAAACTGCTTGGTATTTTTCTCCTTCCTTCATATTTTGGCAGATTTGGTTGGAACACAACTAAAGAATTTTTCAGGGATGTCAACTTGGAGCCTTACAGGTATGGCTCAGATTCAAAATGATGGTTAAGGAGACTATTGAGGCCAAGTGTGTTTTGAGTTCTCCTCTTACTTCTTCTGATTGGAAGATTATCAATAGATTGGAGTTTTTTTTATCATCACTAGTTGCAAACAAAGGTTCTATTAGGGGGATTGGTTCGTTGAAGGTCAATAGATTTGGGAATTGGAGTCCCCCTCTAGGGGTGTTATCAAAATAAACATGGATGGTTTTTATAGGGGCAACCTAGGTAATGCTAGTATAGGGGGAATTGATCATGATAATGAGGGTGTGGCCCACCTCTTTTTCTCTGTGTTCAAGGGAATTCATTCGAATAATCATATGGAAGAGTTGTCAATTATCCATGCATTGAAAACAACTTTTTCTTTGGGATGGAGAAGGGTTATTTGTGAATATTATTTCATGATAGTGGTGTCTCTTATGAATAACAAACATTTTCAGGATGCTTCCTATTTTATGGCTAGAATGGTGAAACAAATTTTGAGTTTGGCTAGGAATTTTTTTGAAATCTCTTTTGTTCATATCCCAAGAGAACATAATAGAGTGGCTGATTGTTTGGCAAAGTGGGCTTCTAAAGGATTCCCTTACTGGAAAGCTGATAACTGGAATGATCTTGATTAAGAGAAATCCAGAATCAATCAATTAATTCATGAGGACCAGGAAAGATAATTCAAGGTGGAGAAACCCAATTTTCATGGGTTCGTGTGTCATGTCGAAGTTGTTGTTAGAATGATCCATGGATTTCCTTGGTGGATTTATTGTATTTTGTATGATGTGTTGGCTTGGATCACTTGGAAATCCTTGTGGAATTTATTGTTTTAGATTTTGAATAATTCCCCCCCCCCCAAAAAAAAAAAAAAAAATTGGCTTTGATTATAGTTGGAGTGAGTGGATTAAGTGTTGTTATAGCATTGCAAAATTTTATGCTTTGATCAATGGTTCTCCAATTGGGTACTTCAATTCATCTTGTGGACTTCGCCAAGGTGATCCGCTTTCTCCTTATATATTCATTATTATGGAATAAGCATTAGGGAGAGAATTTTCAAACGTAAAAATAGAAGGAAAAATCAAGGGTATTCAAGTTGCAAAAAGTGGTCCCTTTGAATCTCATCTCCAATTTGTTGATGATACTTTTATTTTGGGTCATCCCTCAGTTAGTGAGGCCATGGAGTTTAAATCAATATTGTCATGTTATGAGAAGGCTACTGGAAAGTTGGTAAATACTTCAAAATCAAGGATTTTTTTCATTAATACTGCCCTAGATTTACAACAAATTATTGTGAATATTTTGGTGTTTAAATTGAAAAATTTCCATCAATCTACCTGGGTATTCCTTTGTCTGATAAAAGAAATAAAAATGAGCTTTGGATATCTTTTTTGGATAGAATGAAAGCTTGCTTGGTAGGTTGGAAAGGTAAGTTATTAACCATGGCAAGAAGGCTACACCTCATAAATAATAATTTTCAATCCATTCCTATTTATATGATGTCAGTTTCAAGACTACCAACAGGTATTGCATAAAAAATTGATAAAATTCAAAGAGAATTTCTATGGAAAGGTTGTGAGGAAAAATTTAGGTTTCTTCTTTGTAAGTGGTAAAGGGTTTGCAGAGGAAATAATATTGGAGGAGAAGGCTTGCGGAATTGCAAACTTATGAATTTGGTATTAGGAGCAAAGCTTGGGTGAAGATTCTTTAAATATCAATAAAATAATTAGACAAAAATATTACTTCAAAATATATAGGTTCTCTTGATGCAATGAAATTGTTTAGAAAAAAACTCTACTTGAATGATCATCAACATGAAATTTCATATTAGAGAGTTTGCAATTGATAAAGAAACATATTAGATGGTCAGTCAATGAGGGGAGTTATGAAATTTTTTGGTCTGATGCTTGGTTGAAGCCTTATCCTCTCATCTTAGACTCAAAATGGAAACCATTGGCTCAAGAGTGCCTAACATGTAAAGGTCGAAAGGTTAAATATTATATTATTATGAACAAAAACTCTAGATCATGGATTTCTTTTAGTGACCTAGTTTAAGGAGAGACAAAAAAAATTGTAGATGAACTTCAAAATATGCTTCTAGAGTTTTATTTGCCATTTTTTACAAAAAAATATGAGTTGGTTTGGAACTTATCAAAGGATGGTGGTGTAAACACCAAAACAA
>JAQPPZ010015099.1:0-20489 GCA_028583015.1 Wollemia nobilis
GCCCCAAAACCTTTTTACAAAAGGTCAAAATACTATCCAAAGGGCCAAATGGTAGGCCTTAAGAACATCAAAAGAAGCACAAGGGAATGGTCCTAGAGGAACCATCACCAATTGACTAAACAAACTAGGATGTGGGATCATCACGTACGTGGGATCAAACTGGGATGTGGGATCAAGTCGTATGCATGATCAACCCGTACATGGGAACAAATTTAACGTGGGATGCGAGATAATCCCATATGAAAATAATTCAAAAAAGGCCTACCAAAGGAGCCCATTGATCAAAACGGATAATCCTGCCCATCCTGGAAAATTTTGAAATTAAAAATTCCACCCATGCAAAAGAAATTTTAAAAAATAAAATTTAAAATCCCACCCACATTGGGAAACTGAAACCTTCCAAGGATAAAATTGTATAGAAATAATTCAAAGAAGGCCCACCAAAGAATCCCATAAATCAAAATTTACAATGATCAACCATGAAAGGCATGTGCTAAAAAAGGCAATAAAGTTCTAGATTCCCATCCAGGAAACTAAACACTAAAACCAAGACAATGAGAAAAAAATTTATTTAAAATTTGAAAGAATCGGTTCTTTCCCGGGAAAGCAAACTGAGATGATATATTGGGATGTCCTGCACAGATCCATGGAGCCACCAGCACGTGAGGAAGAGTAGTTAAAACCCATAGAGCAGCAAAAATGCCTATGAAGTGGATCAACAATCATCGTGAATCTTGATAGGCTACAAGATCACACTACCAAGGAGACTAAAAAAATGCAAGTTGAAGAGAATCCCAAATATTACAATCACTAAGAAAACCCATGACTGGAGGATAATTGAAAATAGAGGTTACATAAAAAATCTTGGTAAGTGCAGGAAGTTATTAGTCACGAGGTCTCCCACCAAGATCTTTAAGAACTACACTACCAAGCCAAAAACAACCACCCATAAAATAAGAGCAGGCAGCCCCATCTAGGTCTTATTTGGGATTAACTCATGGGACTAGAGCTACAGTTGCATGAAGAAGCGCAAGATCCATCCCAAGATCAAAAAAATATACTGTAGCAAAAGCAACCATGAGAAATCAAAAAAAGAACCAACAATGGATCTGCTCAGATATACCAAGGGTAGTGAGAACCTAGATCTGGGAAAGGGGCTATCTGTAGATGCTAAAAATAGGTCATCCTTAGAGCCACGAAAGATGCAAATAGATAACCCAAGCCACCATAATGAGTTAACATAGTCACACCTCTTTCGAAATCCACAACTCCCTCAAACTGGACTCATTGGAAACCAACCACACCAAGTCATCTGGGACTGGTTCAGTGGAAAACCCTACAACTACAAAAAAAATAGTCAAGCACAACCCTAAGGAGTTGAATCACCAACTCGAATATGAATCAGAGAAAGGGTAAGGGACTAGGCAAAAAAAAATATTAAAACATCTGCACAAATAGCCCACCCACGAATAGGGATCTAGAAAGAGTAGGGATCTAGAAACAAGAGCAGGGGTAGAGAGGGGGGAGTAGGAAAGTGGAGCAAGGATACCCATGCCCCCCCATTTTTTTTCTATTTGGATGAATACTTGGTGCGATAAAAAATCACTCAATATAGATCCAATTTTGATACCATGGATGATATTACTTCAAGACAAATGTGGTGATAGGTTTTCAAACATTATGTACAAGGATTAGGAAATAAGATAGAAATGGAAAGTGTAGGAACCTAAATCATGTCATGCTTAGAGGCGTTGCTCACATAGACACACTGATAATATCATAAGACATCATCTTGGACTTTCCAAGCATCAATAGTGGTTCTCACCACACATTTGGGGCCTTTTCAAGCCATCCAAGCCTAGCCGCTCAAGCCAAGAGCAGTCAGATCCTAGAAACTCAAGCCATTAATATTGTCAATGTCATATGCATTCCATATGTTTTAAGTGATTAGAACATACAAGTTCATTTATACCATTCCACCACATAAGTTAGATACATACAATTAAAGCAAAGTTAAAACATGCATTTAAGCAATAACATCGCATCCACAAATACAATTCATTAATCATTCATCATCACATCATAAAGAACATCATAAAATGTATAGGCAATATCGATTTGCATACAATCATGAATCCATCATTCATCATCAAAATACATCGCATCATATCATCAAATCATATAAGCATCTACACATCTATCTAAGCATCCTCAATATCATCTATCATCTAAAATAGTCATCAAATAATCATAATACCATCATTGCATCATATCATAAAAAAAAATAATAACAAAAACATGAGCAATAAACGATACATATAATAATTCATAATGCAAAGATATCATAAAAGTATGTGTGTCAAGTCCAATGGATGTACAAAAATGTTGATGGGCTACATTCATATAGGTTAGTCAACCTCAAAAATGGATCATAGTAGCTCATAAAGTAATGCATTTAGAAACTTCAATAAAAGTGAGCAATTATCTTAAAACTTGATATAAAAAAGGCCTATGATAGGGTTAAATGAGATTTTATTTTTGTAGTATTAGAAAATTTTGGATTTGAGAAGAAATGGGTCAAATGGATTAAATCTTGTGTCTCTAGAGTGTTATATTCAAGTATGGTCAATGGGCTAGTAAAAAAACCATTTAAATCCAAGAGGGGAATTAGACAAGGAGATCCCCTATCACCATATTTGTTCATTATTATGGCAAAGGTATTGGGAAGGAAATTGAATAAGGTATACTAAGATGGGCCAAAAAGTAAACTTAAGGCTAGTAATATCATTGACAACATCACCCATCAACAGTGTGTAGATGATACAACACTTTTTGGGAGGGTAGGGATAAACGAGGCCAAATATCTGAATAAATTATTAAAGGATTATGAAAGAGCATCATGGCAAAAATTTAATAGAATAAAATCCAAAATTTATTACCTAAACACTCTAGCAAGAATCACAGTAGGAATATGCAGGTTATTTTAAATGAAGGTAAATTTACCAACAACTTATTTAAGGATGCCCTTATTTGAGGGGAGAATGAGGCTAGAATTGTGGAAGCTAGTTATAAATAAAATTTAGAATAAACTACCAACATGGAAAGGTAGATGGTCATCATTAGCAGGAAAAGTGTAGCTAATTAAATCAGTCTTACACACCATTCCAACATATTATATGTCCTTGTATATTATGCCAAAGTCGATAGAAATTTTTTTAATCTATATTAAACGATCATTTTGTTGTTAGGATTACATGTTAAAATGAAATTTCCCTTGGTGAAAGAGAGCAACGTGTGTAATGATAAGACTAGGCGAGACTTATATTTAAGAGTTCTTACATATGCAAACTTAGCCCTAAGGGGAAAAGCGATTTGGAGATTGTACAAATATAGTTAAAGACAATGGGCAAGAATTCTTCTAAGTACATTGAGCCCAATGACCCAAGCTTAATATTTACTATATTATCACTACATTATGGTTCTACATTATGGAAAGCTTTAAAAAAATCAATTGATCTAGTGATTAAAGGTTTAATATGGGTGGTTGGAATTGGAGAATATTTTTTCTATTTTTTTTTTATCGATAAAAAAATTCATTAAAAGTGGGTTTTGAAAGGTGCCCCAAAACCTATTTACAAAAGGTCAAAAGACAATCCAAAGGGCCAAAAGGTAGGCCTTAAGAACATCAAAAGGAGCACAAGGGAACGGTCCCAAAGGGACCATCACCAATTGACTAAACAAACTAGGATGCGGGATCATCCCGTACGTGGGATCAAACTGAAAATTAGTTTCTTTCCCCCCACACAGGCCAAAATCCTCCCCCCCCCCACAAAACTCCCAAAAGCGATATGATATATTGGGATGTCCTGCACAGATCGAAGGAGCCACTAGCACGTGAGGAAGAGCAGTTGAAACCCATAGAGCAGAAAAAATTCCTATGAAGTAGATCAACAATCATCGTGAATCTTGATAGGCTACATGATCACACTACAAAGGAGACTGAAAAAATGCGAGCTGAAGAGAATCGAAAAAACAACAATCACTAAGAAAACCCATGACTGGAGGATAATTGAAAATAGAGGTTACATAAAAAATCTTGGTAAATGCAGGAAGTGATTAGTCACGAGGTCTCCCACCAAGATCTTTAAGAACTACACTACCAAGCCAAAAACAACCACCCATAAAATAAGAGCAGCCAGTCCCATCTAGGTATTATTTGGTATTAACTCATGGGACCAGAGCTACAGTTGCACGAAGAAGTGCAAGATCCATCCCAAGATCAAAAAAATATACTGTAGCAAAAGAAACTATGAGAAATAAAAAAAGAACCAACACTGGATCTGCTAAGATATACCAAAGGTAGTGAGAACCCAAATCTGGGAAAGGGGCTATCTGTAGATGCTAAAAATAGGTCATCCTTAGAGCCACGAAATATGCAAATAGATAACCCAAGCCACCATAATGAGTAAACATAGTCACACCTCTTTCGAAATCCACAACCCCCTCAAACTAGACTCATTGGAAACCAACCACACCAAGTCATCTGGGACTGGTTCACTAGAAAACCCTACAACTACAAAAAAAATAGTCAAGCACAACCCTAAGGAGTTGAATCACCAACTCAAATAGGAATCAGAGAAAGGGTAAGGGACTAGGCAAAAAAATATATTAAAACATTTGCACAAATAGCCCACCCACGAATAAGTAGGGATCTGGAAACAAGAGCAGGGGCAGGGATGGGGGAGCAGGAAAGTGGAGCAAGGATACCCGTGCCCCCCCATTTTTTTTTCTATTTGGATAAATACTTGGTGCAATAAAAAATAACTCAATATAGATCCAATTTTGATACCATGGATGATATTACTTCAAGACAAATGTGGTGATAGGTTTTCAAACATTATGTACAAGGATTAGGAAATAAGATAGAAATGGAAAGTGTAGGCACCTAAATCATGTCATGCTTAGGGACGTTGCTCACATAGACAACCTCATAATATCATAAGACATCATCTTAGACATTCCAAGCATCAACAGTGGTTCTCACCACACATTTGGGGCATTTTCAAGCCATCCAAGCCTAGACGCTCAAGCCAAGAGCAGTCAGATCCTAGCCACTCAAGCCATTAATATTGTCAATGTCATATGCATTCCGTATGTTTTAAGTGATTAGAACATACAAGTTCTTTTATACCATTCCACCACATAAGTTAGATACATACAATTAAAGAAAAGTTAAAACATGCATTTAAGCAATAACATCGCATCCACAAATCCAATTCATTAATCATTCATCATCACATCATAAAGAACATCATAAAACGTATAGGCAATATCGATTTGCATACAATCATGAATCCATCATTCATCATCAAAATACATCGCATCATATCATCAAATCATATAAGCATCTACACATCTATCTAAGCATCCTCAATATCATCTATTATCTAAAATAGTCATCAAATAATCATAATACCATCATTGCATCATATCATAAAACAAAATAATAACAAAAACATGAGCAATAAACGATACATATAATAAGTCATAATGCAAAGATATCATAAAAGTATGTGTGTCAAGTCCAATGGATGTACAAAAATATTGATGGGCTACATTCATATAGGTTAGTCAACCTCAAAAATGGATCATCGTAGCTCATAAAGTAATGCATTTCAAAACTTCAATAAAAGTGAGAAATTATCTTAAAACTTGATATAAAAAAGGCCTATGATAGGGTTAAATGAGATTTTATTTTTGTAGTATTAGAAAATTTTGGATTTGAGAAGAAATGGTTCAAATGGATTAAATATTGTGTCTCTAGAGTGTTATATTCAATTATGGTCAATGGGCTAGTAACAAAACCATTTAAATCCAAGAGGGGAATTAGACAAGGAGATCCCCTATCACCATATTTGTTCATTATTATGGCAAAGGTATTGGGAAGGAAATTGAATAAGGTATACTAAGATGGGCCAATAAGTAAACTTAAGGCTAGTAATATCATTGACAACATCACCCATCAACAGTGTGTAGATGATACAACACTTTTTGGGAGGGTAGGGATAAACGAGGCCAAATATCTGAATAAATTATTAAAGGATTATGAAAGAGCATCATGGCAAAAATTTAATAGGATAAAATCCAAAATTTATTTCCTAAACACTCTAGCAAGAATCACAGTAGGAATATGCAGGTTATTTTAAATGAAGGTAAAGTTACCAACAACTTATTTAAGGATGCCCTTATTTGAGGGGAGAATGAGGATAGAATTGTGGAATCTAGTTATAAATAAAATTTAGAATAAACTACCAACATGGAAAGGTAGATGGTCATAATTAGCAGGAAAAGTGTAGCTAATTAAATCAGTCATATAGACCATTCCAACATATTATATGTCCTTATATATTATGCCAAAGTTGGTAGAAATTTTTTAATCTATATTAAACGATCATTTTGTGGTTAGGATTACATGTTAAAATGAAATTTCCCTTGGTGAAAGAGAGCAATGTGTGTAATGATAAGAATAGGGGAGACTTATATTTAAGAGTTCTTACATATGCAAACTTAGCCCTAAGGGGAAAAGCGATTTGGAGATTGTACAAATATAGTTAAAGACAATGGGCAAGAATTCTTCTAAGTACATTGAGCCCAATGACCCAAGCTTAATATTTACTATATTATCACTACATTATGGTTCTCCATTATGGAAAGCTTTAAAAAAATCAATTGATCTAGTGATTAAAGGTTTAATATGGGTGGTTGGAATTGGAGAATATTTTTTCTATTTTTTTTTTATCGATAAAAAAATTCATTAAAAGTGGGTTTTGAAAGGTGCCCCAAAACCTTTTTACAAAAGGTCAAAAGACCATCCAAAGGGCCAAAGGGTAGGCCTTAAGAACATCAAAAGGAGCACAAGGGAACGGTCCCGGAGGAACCATCACCAATTGACTAAAAAAAATAGGATACGGGATCATCACGTACGTGGGATCAAACTGGGATGCGGGATCAAGTCGTATGCATGATCAACCTGTACATGGGAACAAATCGAACGTGGGATGTGAGATAATACCATATGAAAATAATTCAAAAAAGGCCTACAAAAAGAGCCCATTGATCAAAACGGATAATCCTGCCCATCCTGGAAAATTTTGAAATTAAAAATTTCACCCATGCAAAAGAAATTTTAAAAAATAAAATTTAAAATCCCATCCACATTGGGAAATTGAAACCTTCCAAGGATAAACTTGTATAGAAATAATTCAAAGAAGGCCCACCAAATAATCCCATAAATCAAAATTTACAACGATCAACCATGAAAGGCATGTGCTAAAAAAGGCAATAAAGTTCTAGATTCCCATCCAGGAAACTAGACACTAAAACCAAGACAATGAGAACAAAATTTATTTAAAATTTGAAAGAATCGGTTCTTTCTCGGGAAAGCAAACTGAGATGATATATTGGGATGTCCTGCACAGATCCAAGGAGCCACCAACATCTGAGGAAGAGTAGTTAAAACCCATAGAGCAGCAAAAATGCCTATGAAGTAGATCAACAATCATCGTGAATCTTGATAGGCTACAAGATCACACTACAAAGGAGAGTGAAAAATGCGAGCTGAAGAGAATCCCAAAAACAACAATCACTAAGAAAACCCATGACTGGAGGATAATTGAAAATAGAGGTTACATAAAAAATCTTGGTAAATGCAGGAAGTGATTAGTCACGAGGTCTCCCACCAAGATCTTTAAGAACTACACTACCAAGCCAAAAACAACCACCCATAAAATAAGAGCAGCTAGTCCCATCTAGGTCTTATTTAGGATTAACTCATGGGACCAGAGCTACAGTTGCACGAAGAAGCGCAAGATCCATCCCAAGATCAAAAAAATATACTGTAGCAAAAGCAACCATGAGAAATCAAAAAAAGAACCAACACTGAAATTGCTAAGATATACCAAGGGTAGTGAGAACCCAAATCTGGGAAAGGGGCTATCTGTAGATGCTAAAAATAGGTCATCCTTAGAGCCACGAAAGATGCAAATAGATAACCCAAGCCACCATAATGAGTAAACATAGTCACACCTCTTTCGAAATCCACAACCCCCTCAAACTGGACTCATTGGAAACCAACCACACCAAGTCATCTACGACTGGTTCATTGGAAAACCCTACAACTACAAAAAAAATAGTCAAGCACAACCCTAAGGAGTTGAATCACCAACTCGAATAGGAATCAGAGAAAGGGTAAGGGACTAGGCAAAAAAATATATTAAAACATCTACACAAATAGCCCACCCACGAATAGGGATCTAGAAAGAGTAGGGATATGGAAACAAGAGCAGGGGCAGGGAGGGGGGAGCAGGAAAGTGGAGCAAGGATACCCGTGCCCCCCCATTTTTTTTCTATTTGGATGAATACTTGGTGCGATAAAAAATCACTCAATATAGATCCAATTTTGATACCATGGATGATATTACTTCAAGACAAATGTGGTGATAGGTTTTCAAACATTATGTACAAGGATTAGGAAATAAGATAGAAATGGAAAGTGTAGGCACCTAAATCATGTCATGCTTAGGGACGTTGCTCACATAGACACACTCGATAATATCATAAGACATCATCTTGGACTTTCCAAGCATCAATAGTGGTTCTCACCACACATTTGGGGCCTTTTCAAGCCATCCAAGCCTATCCACTCAAGCCAAGAGTAGTCGGATCCTAGCCACTCAAGCCATTAATATTGTCAATGTCATATGCATTCCATATGTTTTAAGTGATTAGAACATACAAGTTCATTTATACCATTCCACCACATAAGTTAGATACATACAATTAAAGCAAAGTTAAAACATGCATTTAAGCAATAACATCGCATCCACAAATACAATTCATTAATCATTCATCATCACATCATAAAGAACATCATAAAACGTATAGGCAATATCGATTTGCATACAATCATGAATCCATCATTCATCATCAAAATACATCGCATCATATCATCAAATCATATAAGCATCTACACATCTATCTAAGCATCCTCAATATCATCTATCATCTAAAATAGTCATCAAATAATCATAATACCATCATTGCATCATATCATAAAACAAAATAATAACAAAAACATGAGCAATAAATGATACATATAATAAGTCATAATGCAAAGATATCATAAAAGTATGTGTGTCAAGTCCAATGGATGTACAAAAATGTTGATGGGCTACATTCATATAGGTTAGTCAACCTCAAAAAGGGATCATAGTAGCTCATAAAGTAATGCATTTAGAAACTTCAATAAAAGTGAGAAATTATCTTAAAACTTGATATAAAAAAGGCCTATGATAGGGTTAAATGAGATTTTATTTTTGTAGTATTAGAAAATTTTGGATTTGAGAAGAAATGGGTCAAATGGATTAAATCTTGTGTCTCTAGAGTGTTATATTCAATTATGGTCAATGGGCTAGTAACAAAACCATTTAAATCCAAGAGGGGAATTAGACAAGGAGAAACCCTATCACCATATTTGTTAATTATTATGGCAAAGGTATTGGGAAGGAAATTGAATAAGGTATACTAAGATGGGCCAATAAGTAAACTTAAGGCTAGTAATATCATTGACAACATCACCCATCAATAGTGTGTAGATGATACAACACTTTTTGGGAGGGTAGGGATAAACGAGGCCAAATATCTGAATAAATTATTAAAAGATTATGAAAGAGCATCATGGCAAAAATTTAATAGGATAAAATCCAAAATTTATTTCCTAAACACTCTAGCAAGAATCACGAGTAGGAATATGCAGAGTTATTTTAAATGGAGGTAAATTTACCAACAACTTATTTAGGGATGCCCTTATTTGAGGGGAGAATGAGGATAGAATTGTGGAATCTAGTTATAAATAAAATTTAGAATAAACTACCAACATGGAAAGGTAGATGGTCCCAGAGGAACTGCCCATTGATCAAAACGGATAATACTGCCCATCATGGAAAATTTTGAAATTAAAAATTCCACCCATGCAAAAGAAATTTTAAAAAATAAAATTTAAAATCCCACCCACATTGGGAAACTGAAACCTTCCAAGGATAAACTTGTATAGAAATAATTCAAAGAAGGCCCACAAAAGAATCCCATAAATCAAAATTTACAACGATCAACCATGAAAGGCATGCGCTAAAAAAGGCAATAAAGTTCTAGATTCCCATCCAGGAAACTAGACACTAAAACCAAGACAATGAGAACAAAATTTATTTAAAATTTGAAAGAATCGGTTCTTTCTCGGGAAAGCAAACTGAGATGATATATTGGGATGTCCTGCACAGATCCAAGGAGCCACCAACACGTGAGGAAGAGCAGTTAAAACCCATAGAGCAGCAAAAATGCCTATGAAGTGGATCAACAATCATCGTGAATCTTGATAGGCTACAAGATCACACTACAAAGGAGACTGAAAAAATGCGAGTTGAAGAGAATCCCAAAAACAACAATCACTAAGAAAACCCATGACTAGAGGATAATTGAAAATAGAGGTTACATAAAAAATCTTGGTAAGTGCAGGAAGTTATTAGTCACGAGGTCTCCCACCAAGATCTTTAAGAACTACACTACCAAGCCAAAAACAACCACCCATAAAATAAGAGCAGCCAGTCCCATCTAGGTCTTATTTGGGATTAAATCATGGGACCAGAGCTACAGTTGCACGAAGAAGCGCAAGATCCATCCCAAGATCAAAAAAATATACTGTAGCAAAAGCAACCATGAGAAATCAAAAAAAGAACCAACACTGGATCTGCTAAGATATACCAAGGGTAGTGAGAACCCAGATCTGGGAAAGGGGCTATCTGTAGATGCTAAAAATAGGTCATCCTTAGAGCCACGAAAGATGCAAATAGATAACCCAAGCCACCATAATGAGTAAACATAGTCACACCTCTTTCGAAATCCACAACCCCCTCAAACTGGACTCATTGGAATCCAACCACACCAAGTCATCTGGGACTGGTTCACTGGAAAACCCTACAACTACAAAAAAAATAGTCAAGCACAACCCTAAGGAGTTGAATCACCAACTCGAATAGGAATCAGAGAAAGGGTAAGGGACTAGGCAAAAAAATATATTAAAACATCTGCACAAATAGCCCACCCACGAATAGGGATCTAGAAAGAGTAGGGATCTGGAAACAAGAGCAGGGGCAGGGAGGGGGGAGAAGGAAAGTGGAGCAAGGATACCCGTGCCCCCCCATTTTTTTTCTATTTGGATGAATACTTGGTGCGATAAAAAATCACTCAATATAGATCCAATTTTGATACCATGGATGATATTACTTCAAGACAAATGTGGTGATAGGTTTTCAAACATTATGTACAAGGATTAGGAAATAAGATAGAAATGGAAAGTGTAGGCACCTAAATCATGTCATGCTTAGGGACGTTGCTCACATAGACACACTGATAATATCATAAGACATAATCTTGGACTTTCCAAGCATCAACAGTGGTTCTCACCACT
The DNA here is from genome assembly GCA_028583015.1 of Wollemia nobilis. NCBI lineage: Eukaryota > Viridiplantae > Streptophyta > Pinopsida > Araucariales > Araucariaceae > Wollemia > Wollemia nobilis. The sequence goes on from JAQPPZ010015099.1 coordinate 11,522, forward strand.
CATTTGGGGCCTTTTCAAGCCATCCAAGCCTAGCCGCTCAAGCCAAGAGCGATCAGATCCTAGCCACTCAAGCCATTAATATTGTCAATGTCATATGCATTCCATATGTTTTAAGTGATTAGAACATACAAGTTCATTTATACCATTCCACCACATAAGTTAGATACATACAATTAAAGCAAAGTTAAAACATGCATTTAAGCAATAACATCGCATCCACAAATACAATTCATTAATCATTCATCATCACATCATAAAGAACATCATAAAACGTATAGGCAATATCGATTTGCATACAATCATGAATCCATCATTCATCATCAAAATACATCGCATCATATCATCAAATCATATAAGCATCTACACATCTATCTAAGCATCCTCAATATCATCTATCATCTAAAATAGTCATCAAATAATCATAGTACCATCATTGCATCATATCATAAAAAAAAATAATAACAAAAACATGAGCAATAAAAGATACATATAATAAGTCATAATGCAAAGATATCATAAAAGTATGTGTGTCAAGTCCAATGGATGTACAAAAATGTTGATGGGCTACATTCATATAGGTTAGTCAACCTCAAAAATGGATCATAGTAGCTCATAAAGTAATGCATTTAGAAACTTCAATAAAAGTGAGAAATTATCTTAAAACTTGATATAAAAAAGGCCTATGATAGGGTTAAATGAGATTTTATTTTTGTAGTATTAGAAAATTTTGGATTTGAGAAGAAATGGGTCAAATGGATTAAATCTTGTGTCTCTAGAGTGTTATATTCAATTATGGTCAATGGGCTAGTAACAAAACCATTTAAATCCAAGAGGGGAATTAGACAAGGAGATCCCCTATCACCATATTTGTTCATTATTATGGCAAAGGTATTGGGAAGGAAATTGAATAAGGTATACTAATATGGGCCAATAAGTAAACTTAAGGCTAGTAATATCATTGACAACATCACCCATCAACAGTGTGTAGATGATACAACACTTTTTGGGAGGGTAGGGATAAACGAGGCCAAATATATGAATAAATTATTAAAGGATTATGAAAGAGCATCATGGAAAAATTTTAATAGGATAAAATCCAAAATTTATTTCCTAAACACTCTAGCAAGAATCACAGTAGGAATATGCAGGTTATTTTAAATGAAGGTAAAGTTACCAACAACTTATTTAGGGATGCCCTTATTTGAGGGGAGAATGAGGATAGAATTGTGGAATCTAGTTATAAATAAAATTTAGAATAAACTACCAACATGGAAAGGTAGATGGTCATCATTAGCAGGAAAAGTGTAGCTAATTAAATCAGTCCTATAGACCATTCCAACATATTATATGTCCATGTATATTATGCCAAAGTCAGTAGAAATTTTTTTAATCTATATTAAACGATCATTTTGTGGTTAGGATTACATGTTAAAATGAAATTTCCCTTAGTGAAAGAGAGCAATGTGTGTAATGATAAGACTAGGGGAGACTTATATTTAAGAGTTCTTACATATGCAAACTTAGCCCTAAGGGGAAAAGCGATTTGGAGATTGTACAAATATAGTTAAAGACAATGGGTAAGAATTCTTCTAAGTACATTGAGCCCAATGACCCAAGCTTAATATTTACTATATTATCACTACATTATGGTTCTCCATTATGGAAAGCTTTAAAAAAATCAATTGATCTAGTGATTAAAGGTTTAATATGGGTGGTTGGAATTGGAGAATATTTTTTCTATTTTTTTTTATCGATAAAAAAATTCATTAAAAGTGGGTTTTGAAAGGTGCCCTAAAACCTTTTTACAAAAGGTCAAAAGACCATCCAAAGGGCCAAAGGGTAGGCCTTAAGAACATCAAAAGGAGCACAAGGGAACGGTCCCGGAGGAACCATCACCAATTGACTAAACAAACTAGGATGCGGGATCATCACGTACGTGGGATCAAACTGGGATGCGGGATCAAGTCGTATGCATGATCAACCCATACATGGGAACAACTCGAACATGGGATGCGAGATAATCCCATATGAAAATAATTCAAAAAAGGCCTACCAAAGGAGCCCATTGATCAAAACGGATAATCCTGCCCATCCTGGAAAATTTTGAAATTAAAAATTCCACCCATGCAAAAGAAATTTTAAAAAATAAAATTTAAAATCCCACCCACATTGGGAAACTGAAACCTTCCAAGGATAAACTTGTATAGAAATAATTCAAAGAAGGCCCACCAAAGAATCCCATAAATCAAAATTTACAACGATCAACCATGAAAGGCATGTGCTAAAAAAGGCAATAAAGTTCTAGATTCCCATCCAGGAAACTAGACACTAAAACCAAGACAATGAGAACAAAATTTATTTAAAATTTGAAAGAATCGGTTCTTTCTCGGGAAAGCAAACTGAGATGATATATTGGGATGTCCTGCACAGATCCAAGGAGCAACCAACATGTGAGGAAGAGTAGTTAAAACCCATAGAGCAGCAAAAATGCCTATGAAGTGGATCAACAATCATCGTGAATCTTGATAGGCTACAAGATCACACTACAAAGGAGACTAAAAAGATGCGAGCTGAAGAGAATCCCAAAAATAACAATCACCAAGAAAACCCATGACTGGAGGATAATTGAAAATAGAGGTTACATAAAAAATCTTGGTAAGTGCAGGAAGTTATTAGTCACGAGGTCTCCCACCAAGATCTTTAAGAACTACACTACCAAGCCAAAAACAACCACCCATAAAATAAGAGCAGGCAGCCCCATCTAGGTCTTATTTGGGATTAACTCATGGGACTAGAGCTACAGTTGCATGAAGAAGCGCAAGATCCATCCCAAGATCAAAAAAATATACTGTAGCAAAAGCAACCATGAGAAATCAAAAAAAGAACCAACAATGGATCTGCTAAGATATACCAAGGGTAGTGAGAACCCAGATCTGGGAAAGGGGCTATCTGTAGATGCTAAAAATAGGTCATCCTTAGAGCCACGAAAGATGCAAATAGATAACCCAAGCCACCATAATGAGTAAACATAGTCACACCTCTTTCGAAATCCACAACCCCCTCAAACTGGACTCATTGGAAACCAACCACACCAAGTCATCTGGGACTGGTTCAGTGGAAAACCCTACAACTACAAAAAAAATAGTCAAGCACAACCCTAAGGAGTTGAATCACCAACTCGAATAGGAATCAGAGAAAGGGTAAGGGACTAGGCAAAAAAATATATTAAAACATCTGCACAAATAGCCCACCCACGAATAGGGATCTAGAAAGAGTAGGGATCTGGAAACAAGAGCAGGGGCAGGGAGGGGGGAGCAGGAAAGTGGAGCAAGGATACCCATGCCCCCCCATTTTTTTTCTATTTGGATGAATACTTGGTGCGATAAAAAATCACTCAATATAGATCCAATTTTGATACCATGGATGATATTACTTCAAGACAAATGTGGTGATAGGTTTTCAAACATTATGTACAAGGATTAGGAAATAAGATAGAAATGGAAAGTGTAGGCACCTAAATCATGTCATGCTTAGGGACGTTGCTCACATAGACACACTCATAATATCATAAGACATAATCTTGGACTTTCCAAGCATCAATAGTGGTTCTCACCACACATTTGGGGCCTTTTCAAGCCATCCAAGCCTAGCCGCTCAAGCCAAGAGCAGTCAGATCCTAGCCACTCAAGCCATTAATATTGTCAATGTCATATGCATTCCATATGTTTTAAGTGATTAGAACATACAAGTTCATTTATACCATTCCACCACATAAGTTAGATACATACAATTAAAGCAAAGTTAAAACATGCATTTAAGCAATAACATCGCATCCACAAATACAATTCATTAATCATTCATCATCACATCATAAAGAACATCATAAAACGTATAGGCAATATCGATTTGCATACAATCATGAATCCATCATTCATCATCAAAATACATCGCATCATATCATCAAATCATATAAGCATCTACACATCTATCTAAGCATCCTCAATATCATCTATCATCTAAAATAGTCATCAAATAATCATAATACCATCATTGCATCATATCATAAAACAAAATAATAACAAAAACATGAGCAATAAACGATACATATAATAATTCATAATGCAAAGATATCATAAAAGTATGTGTGTCAAGTCCAATGGATGTACAAAAATGTTGATGGGCTACATTCATATAGGTTAGTCAACCTCAAAAATGGATCATAGTAGCTCATAAAGTAATGCATTTAGAAACTTCAATAAAAGTGAGAAATTATCTTAAAACTTGATATAAAAAAGGCCTATGATAGGGTTAAATGAGATTTTATTTTTGTAGTATTAGAAAATTTTGGATTTGAGAAGAAATGGGTCAAATGGATTAAATCTTGTGTCTCTAGAGTGTTATATTCAATTATGGTCAATGGGCTAGTAACAAAACCATTTAAATCCAAGAGGGGAATTAGACAAGGAGATCCCCTATCACCATATTTGTTCATTATTATGGCAAAGGTATTGGGAAGGAAATTGAATAAGGTATACTAAGATGGGCCAATAAGTAAACTTAAGGCTAGTAATATCATTGACAACATCACCCATCAACAGTGTGTAGATGATACAACACTTTTTGGGAGGGTAGGGATAAACGAGGCCAAATATCTGAATAAATTATTAAAGGATTATGAAAGAGCATCATGGCAAAAATTTAATAGGATAAAATCCAAAATTTATTTCCTAAACACTCTAGCAAGAATCACAGTAGGAATATGCAGGTTATTTTAAATGAAGGTAAAGTTACCAACAACTTATTTAGGGATGCCCTTATTTGAGGGGAGAATGAGGATAGAATTGTGGAATCTAGTTATAAATAAAATTTAGAATAAACTACCAACATGGAAAGGTAGATGGTCATCATTAGCAGGAAAAGTGTAGCTAATTAAATCAGTCCTATAGACCATTCCAACATATTATATGTCCATGTATATTATGCCAAAGTCAGTAGAAATTTTTTAATCTATATTAAACGATCATTTTGTGGTTAGGATTACATGTTAAAATGAAATTTCCCTTGGTGAAAGAGAGCAATGTGTGTAATGATAAGAATAGGGGAGACTTATATTTAAGAGTTCTTACATATGCAAACTTAGCCCTAAGGGGAAAAGCGATTTGGAGATTGTACAAATATAGTTAAAGACAATGGGTAAGAATTCTTCTAAGTACATTGAGCCCAATGACCCAAGCTTAATATTTACTATATTATCACTACATTATGGTTCTCCATTATGGAAATATTTAAAAAAATCAATTGATCTAGTGATTAAAGGTTTAATATGGGTGGTTGGAATTGGAGAATATTTTTTCTATTTTTTTTTTATCGATAAAAAAATTCATTAAAAGTGGGTTTTGAAAGGGGCCCCAAAACCTTTTTACAAAAGGTCAAAAGACCATCCAAAGGGCCAAAGGGTAGGCCTTAAGAACATCAAAAGGAGCACAAGGGAACAGTCCTGGAGGAACCATCACCAATTGACTAAACAAACTAGGATGCAGGATCATCACGTACGTGGGATCAACGGATGGGATCAAGTCTATCATATCAACCCATCATGGGACAACTCAAACGTGGATCGAGATAATTCCATATGAAATAATTCAAAAAGCCTACCAAAGGGCCCATTGATCAAACGGATAACCCCATCCTGGAAATTTTAAATAAAAATTCCACCCAGCAAAAGAAAAAAAAAAAAATTAAAACCCACCCACATTGGAACAAACCTTCAAGGATAAAAAAAAAAATTCAAATAAGTCCCACCAAATAATCCCATAAATCAAAATTTACAACGATCAACCATGAAAGGCATGTGCTAAAAAAGGCAATAAAGTTCTAGATTCCCATCCAGGAAACTAGACACTAAAACCAAGACAATGAGAACAAAATTTATTTAAAATTTGAAAGAATCGGTTCTTTCTCGGGAAAGCAAACTGAGATGATATATTGGGATGTCCTGCACAGATCCAAGGAGCCACCAACATCTGAGGAAGAGTAGTTAAAACCCATAGAGCAGCAAAAATGCCTATGAAGTAGATCAACAATCATCGTGAATCTTGATAGGCTACAAGATCACACTACAAAGGAGACTGAAAAATGTGAGCTGAAGAGAATCCCAAAAACAACAATCACTAAGAAAACCCATGACTGGAGGATAATTGAAAATAGAGGTTACATAAAAAATCTTGGTAAGTGCAGGAAGTTATTAGTCACGAGGTCTCCCACCAAGATCTTTAAGAACTACACTACCAAGCCAAAAACAACCACCCATAAAATAAGAGCAGCCAGTCCCATCTAGGTATTATTTGGGATTAACTCATGGGACCAGAGCTACAGTTGCACGAAGAAGCGCAAGATCCATCCCAAGATCAAAAAAATATACTGTAGCAAAAGCAACCATGAGAAATCAAAAAAAGAACCAACACTGGATCTGCTAAGATATACCAAGGGTAGTGAGAACCCAGATCTGGGAAAGGGGCTATCTGTAGATGCTAAAAATAGGTCATCCTTAGAGCCACGAAAGATGCAAATAGATAACCCAAGCCACCATAATGAGTAAACATAGTCACACCTCTTTCGAAATCCACAACCCCCTCAAACTAGACTCATTGGAAACCAACCACACCAAGTCATCTGGGACTGGTTCACTGGAAAACCCTACAACTACAAAAAAAATAGTCAAGCACAACCCTAAGGAGTTGAATCACCAACTCGAATAGGAATCAGAGAAAGGGTAAGGGACTAGGCAAAAAAATATATTAAAACATCTGCAAAAATAGCCCACCCACGAATAGGGATCTAGAAAGAGTAGGGATCTGGAAACAAGAGCAGGGGCAGGGAGGGGGGAGCAAGAAAGTGGAGCAAGGATACCCGTGCCCCCCCATTTTTTTTCTATTTGGATGAATACTTGGTGCGATAAAAAATCACTCAATATAGATCCAATTTTGATACCATGGATGATATTACTTCAAGACAAATGTGGTGATAGGTTTTCAAACATTATATACAAGGATTAGGAAATAAGATAGAAATGGAAAGTGTAGGCACCTAAATCATGTCATGCTTAGGGACGTTGCTCACATAGACACACTGATAATATCATAAGACATAATCTTGGACTTTCCAAGCATCAACAGTGGTTCTCACCACACATTTGGGGCCTTTTCAAGCCATCCAAGCCTAGCCGCTCAAGCCAAGAGCAATCAGATCCTAGCCACTCAAGCCATTAATATTGTCAATGTCATATGCATTCCATATGTTTTAAGTGATTAGAACATACAAGTTCATTTATACCATTCCACCACATAAGTTAGATACATACAATTAAAGCAAAGTTAAAACATGCATTTAAGCAATAACATCGCATCCACAAATACAATTCATTAATCATTCATCATCACATCATAAAGAACATCATAAAATGTATAGGCAATATCGATTTGCATACAATCATGAATCCATCATTCATCATCAAAATACATCGCATCATATCATCAAATCATATAAGCATCTACACATCTATCTAAGCATCCTCAATATCATCTATCATCTAAAATAGTCATCAAATAATCATAATACCATCATTGCATCATATCATAAAACAAAATAATAACAAAAACATGAGCAATAAACGATACATATAATAAGTCATAATGCAAAGATATCATAAAAGTATGTGTGTCAAGTCCAATGGATGTACAAAAATGTTGATGGGCTACATTCATATAGGTTAGTCAACCTCAAAAATGGATCATAGTAGCTCATAAAGTAATGCATTTAGAAACTTCAATAAAAGTGAGAAATTATCTTAAAACTTGATATAAAAAAGGCCTATGATAGGGTTAAATGAGATTTTATTTTTGTAGTATTAGAAAATTTTGGATTTGAGAAGAAATGGGTCAAATGGATTAAATCTTGTGTCTCTAGAGTGTTATATTCAATTATGGTCAATGGGCTAGTAACAAAACCATTTAAATCCAAGAGGGGAATTAGACAAGGAGATCCCCTATCACCATATTTGTTCATTATTATGGCAAAGGTATTGGGAAGGAAATTGAATAAGGTATACTAAGATGGGCCAATAAGTAAACTTAAGGCTAGTAATATCATTGACAACATCACCCATCAACAGTGTGTAGATGATACAACACTTTTTGGGAGGGTAGGGATAAACGAGGCCAAATATCTGAATAAATTATTAAAGGATTATGAAAGAGCATCATGGCAAAAATTTAATAGGATAAAATCCAAAATTTATTTCCTAAACACTCTAGCAAGAATCACAGTAGGAATATGCAGGTTATTTTAAATGAAGGTAAAGTTACCAACAACTTATTTAGGGATGCCCTTATTTGAGGGGAGAATGAGGATAGAATTGTGGAATCTAGTTATAAATAAAATTTAGAATAAACTACCAACATGGAAAGGTAGATGGTCATCATTAGCAGGAAAAGTGTAGCTAATTAAATCAGTCCTATAGACCATTCCAACATATTATATGTCCATGTATATTATGCCAAAGTCAGTAGAAATTTTTTTAATCTATATTAAACGATCATTTTGTGGTTAGGATTACATGTTAAAATGAAATTTCCCTTGGTGAAAGAGAGCAATGTGTGTAATGATAAGACTAGGGGAGACTTATATTTAAGAGTTCTTACATATGCAAACTTAGCCCTAAGGGGAAAAGCGATTTGGAGATTGTACAAATATAGTTAAAGACAATGGGTAAGAATTCTTCTAAGTACATTGAGCCCAATGACCCAAGCTTAATATTTACTATATTATCACTAAATTATGGTTCTCCATTATGGAAAGCATTAAAAAAATCAATTGATCTAGTGATTAAAGGTTTAATATGGGTGGTTGGAATTGGAGAATATTTTTTCTATTTTTTTTTTATTGATAAAAAAATTCATTAAAAATGGGT